>JAECUM010063017.1:0-21726 GCA_016617855.1 Megalonaias nervosa
AAACTATGAAAGAAGAATTGAAACTTGATGCATTTGTCTGAACATTTAGTCGAGTTAGTTACGCATAAAAACAAAATAATATACCTTTTGAATTTAATTTATCCTAACCAAGTGGCTTCTGCTTCTGTCTCTCAATGTGTGCAGCCAAATGTATCCAGTGGCTATTATTTGGTTAGCGAAAAGATCCATTCATAAAGAAACATCACCTTGGAAGTGAAGACAAGAGCTTTAGTTGAGTGTTGTTTTCATGAACCTTTTGTTGAAAAATTTAAGTCGTTCTGTCACGTTTAATAAGCCAGATAGAATAGGCATCGTAGTTTATGACATAACAGATGAAAGCCAATGCATTAAATTACAGAGAAAGGTATCAGACTAGTCAAGGTCCAACAATAGATCCAGAAGAACATATATGTGACCTTGTTGTTGTTTGTTTCAGATCACAACAAGGCCAAGTAGGCAATTATGATCTGACAGAAGAAATGATACAAAAAAAAAAAAAAAATACTAATCAGAGGAAAATAAATACTCTGAAAAAATAAGAATGAAGTATATTTTCGTAAACAGACATAAATTATTATTATTATTACAAAGTTTCAATAATCGTTATTATAACTAAACTTTAAATCTCATTGTAATTATGCCATTAAATTAATGACTACGATCACCTCAATAACATTTACAAGAGTACCATTAACATCTCATGATACAACCTCCCTGTTTTTATCAGTTCTATACGAAGGCACTTTTATGGTATAGTTGCGTCTGGAGATTACTGATGAACTAGTCTCAGCAACCTCAAACATCAAATCTATTAAATTACAAGACAACAAATATACCCAGCTGATTGTACTATTCTTCCTCCCGATGTTATTGCTTATATTGCTAGTAAGTTTATTGTCGAAAAATGTTCAAAAATGTGTAGAAAAAATCTTATTGCTCTAATTGCCAAAGCATATGATTAGCTCATCTATTAACGATCATGATAAATTATGTACCCTTGAATGGTTTGAAGTAGACTTGAATGTGTTGTGCGTATTACAAGATCAGATACTTCATTGGAAATATATATGAAATATTGTCAGGGAGTTTCATTTTTGCACTATAAGTTTAGCTAGTTATTGATGTACAAATGCCCAAGGTATTGTTACCTAACTCTGAAATGATATGATAGCAGTTCTAAGTAAAAATATATTCCACAAAACTGCTGATACCATGCAAAGATTAGTTCATTCAGAACACATCAGTCATTATAAACTGTTCTATATTTTTAGAAGATTTTATGTTTCTCGTGTCTATAGTTGGATGCTTTTGAGTTTCTTTTCCAACTGTGATTTCCTCTTTATCTGCAAATCTCACTGGTTTTATTTTGGCTTGAACTTTCTTTGAGATTCCTCCTGGTGCTTTCTTTGCTATGCTGAAAGTAGAGCATGTTTAGCATCATCATATTTAAGAAATAACGTGGAATGTTCAAACCAATAATGACTGGCACAATCCAATATCACGGCATTTGCAGACAGTTGTTATTAACAGAACAACCCTTACGAATATTTTTTCTTCAATGCCAGAAGACGTTCCATAATTATACTTCTTACACTTTTGAAACTGTTTTAAGCCACCACCTCTACGAAGTGAAAAGTATTACCTGCTAAGATAGCTACTTAATGGTAGCATATTTTTACGAATTTTATAGCTAGATAAACATCTAAAACGTGGCTATTAAAAGCTTATAACTATTAATAATACAAGTAACCCTTAGACATGATTGTATTATCAAAACAAATCTTGTCAGGTTATCTGTAGGAAGATTAAAAAGAATAAACATTTAAAAAAAAAAATTTAAGATTTACAATTGACAAGACTTCTTGATGAGAGCGAGTATTCATCCGACGAATGATCAATATTAATTGATACCCTAACTGACCTTTAGGCTTGCATGAAATGCATACCAGATGACAAGGTAGGATTTGCTTTTGCAAAACTCTCCAGTAATTCCTTCATCGCAACTGTGTTATCATGGTCAGTTTTTGTAGGATCTTTTGTAATGAATGTCTCTTTTATGACAACGGAAACAATTTAGTGGTAATATAAAAGAACATGTCTTAAGAGATCACCACTTCTGTGAACAAAACGTAGTCTGTAACGACGGTCATAACACAATATAAATGATCAGTCTTGTCCATGACAAGCTGGTTTTTCAAAGCAGATGGTCTCTCAATGCAATTTTAGATTGACCAACCTTGTACTCATATAGCATTCTTTGTTTTATCAGTACACACCAAGAAAGCTTACAAGCCCCTAAGCCATATTGGTCTGTGAGGTCCTTTGCCTCAACATATAATAAAAAATATGGATTTGTATAGAGAGATTGAATTATACAATGATGTTTATGTGTTAATATTATCAATCTATTACATTTAGATTACACAGACTATTAAAATAACTATTCTCAATGACTCCATAAATAGACTTGGAAAATAAACCAAAACACAAGCTTTGTTTTCAGCAGCATGTACAGTTGTTCTTGTCATTTTGTTTCAATAATAGGCATGTAAGAAAACGTGGCACATCCTTCTCCCACACAGCTAGAAGGATTTATGTGGCGAATTTTAAAAAAAGGTGATAAAATGTAAGAATAAAACAATTATTTTAAATTAATTGCTATAAATACTGGAATGGATGCGTATGCCGAATTCAGTTTTAACATTTTAATAAAGCAATGGAATGTTCTGGCAGAATAAACTTTACACAGACATTCCAGCTGCCCCCTTCATTCTTCGAAATTTATGAGTTCCTTATCCAAACCATATCGAGACAAGTAATTTGGTCTACGCAGATATCTTTCAGGTCTACCTTGCCCAAGTTTGGCGATAAATATTGTCTCTGTTATCATAACTCCAGTTCATCTCAACCATGTGTTTTTATGTCTTCGACGACAAAGTTGCCATTATTCGTACTAATGATACTGTACAACTTGAGGAATCTGACTGACAATAGGTCATTTTATTTTTGCTTTGAGTTGTAAAGTATTGATGGAGCTTTCACCGGTTGGATGTACCCATTTCCCTAAATAAAAACCAGAAAAAAGTGTAAAGTTTGACTGCATTAAATGAAGTGGATTTGAAGAAGGTGTGAAAATTATGTTTCTCACCTGGCTGTCATTGGGAGAAAGATACACATAATTGTTTGGAGAATATGCTATAATAATTATTTCCTCCATTACTCCGACAAAATATTACCAGTGTGTTTTGGAGAGATATGTGAAAACACGCATTTTCTACATGGTATTGAATTTAATGGCTGATATGGAAGCTGTCAAAAGTAGAACTTGCATAAAAATACCCCACAAATATTTAACCAAATATAGCTATTTCTTTAAATGTCAAAGTGTTTTTCTGATCTGATTGGTATAGTAAAATGTTGCTACGTTCATGTAGAACAGATGATAAATGAATAATTTATCATATTGTATGTATCATGTCTCACACTCTGTGAAGCTCCAGTAACTGGAACACTCCTTATATTATAAGCTTATTTCATAAATAAGTTCATGTGCGGAGTTCGTTTGGTACCAATATTTGTGTCAGATTGAAATTAATGGAAAGTTATTTTAAGAAATCTTTAGAAAAAGCAGCATATCTGCATGATCTTCTCTTTGTGCATTGTTAGACTTTCAGTTCGTTTGCAATATTTATATAACTGGCTATTAAAGGTTCTGGAACGCATTGCTATAAATGCTGGATATTCTCAAAATCAACATATACCCCTCACTAATATTTATCAAAATAAATAAAACCAATTCATATGTGAAAATTAGTTTTAAGGTTTAAGAATGAATAATGTCCAGATATTTTAAACACAAGAAACTTGATTCTGAAAGGGACTTGAGTTGAAAAATAGTGCATTGTTAGGCAATATAAACAGTGTTACCTACACTTTGAACAATTACTCTTTCAAAAACAGTTTACCAGAAACAAACTGTTTGAAGAGATTTCATCTCTTCCTTTGCATCATCACACATGAAGAATTTCCACATTGGATTCAAACTCTGATGAATTTCAGGGACTTTCTTTGATTGATTCACTGAAAGGAAGTTCATACAAATTAAAAGAGTTAAGTCGGCATTAGTTACATTAATTCTGAATGTATTTTTAATTCCCCGAAACGGAACTGCTCCTACATCTAATAAACGTGAAGCGGTGATTCTGCTAAAAAGTGTCGTATGTGTCTGACATGGTTATATCTAATTTTGTTTAAAAAGGCAAGACAATTGAGACTGAAATAACAAAATTATATTAGCAACGTTAGAAGTCCTGCCCAATGTTTACATAAATACTTATAAAAAAGATTACACGTGCGTGCAAAATATACATTGCTCACATACTATACATAATAGGTATATTGATATTTATTTATAATTTACCTATTTTATGAAATAATTTTATCTCTGAAACAAGAGACGAAAATCAAACTTATCTTTTAGAAAATTAATTGTTACAATAGATGTGGCTTACTAAATTTTTTAACAATAATAACTGGGTAAATGTATTTGGTAGTAGTTACTATTTGTTGACATAACTTTTGAGATTCCTAGTACTTGCATAATAATATGATCAGCTGAATCATATGTTTATATCTCTATAGTTTATCTACTGTGGTTTTCACGTGTTTCTATACATTTTGTTCTGTAACAAATACCTGATTATGTTTTTCAGTGTCATCTAGAGGCTGCTGAAAGTTGCTGCATTTAAATTATCAAAAGTAAAATATTAGATTTTTGGAGTCAAATCTGCAAAATCTATATGTAGCTGTATAGACTGCGGGGGAAAATTAATTACCCCTAAGATCCAGAAACTAAGCTTATGACATTGAGACCCAGCTAATTTCATATACTAAAATGTTATCCATGCTCAGTCTCAACTGCAGTGTTACTGGTACACTAAACCATGTAGATATTGATGTAAACAAAGAAGAGAACTGAAAATGTTGGGCTCAACATGAAAATATGCTCACCATTTAAATTACATATTATTGCGTTGCATGCTTGATGTGACCTTAAGGAAATATTTTAACTCAATGTCCACGGACTTAGCCTTAATTGGATTTTAAAAGCCCGAGACAGAGGCGTCAATGCAGAATTTAAATTTATGGACAACATCCACGATGTTTATAAGAAATACAGTGGACATAGGTGAACATATCATTGCTTCATATTTATATCATTTCATCACTGAAAAATTTTAGCTATGATTTGATAGTATCATTGTACTTTAGAAAACTTACACAAACCTTCTGGAACCCCAATGCAACAGCAAATTCTTTTATTTCTTTTGCAGCACTTTGACAAAATAATTTTGTGTGAATGTTTTAATGACTTTGATTATTGATTCATGTTTGAATGTATATCGTTATCTAACAAATATGGATTCTCATTTTTAATACTAATCTGATTACTATTCTGAAAGCCATCAAAACCGCATGCATTATGTTTGGGTGCATGCTGGACCTTGAAGCCAACGATTGGAACTGCAACTAAATGATTGATGATACACTTACAAACTTCCAAACGTTTACAACTTACCATAGGGTATACAAAAAGGATACCTGGTAGTGTTCATTCAGGCAAAAAAATTACCTACAGATTATGGTTGTATTAGCACACCTGTCTGCCACAAAAGAATACAATTTGTTGCTTTAAGAAGTGCATATCAGTGAATAAAGCCAACGCTATCACTGGAATACATTTTGTCTCTGCATTGCAAGCAAAAATGATCCTCTCCTCCAATATGATTCTGATGCTCTAATGGTATATATATGAGGACATAGTATACCTCATATATCATATATCAGCATTCGTGTCATCAATCTGAAAAGTGAAGCCAATATTTACATAATGATTACTGTTTACGCTATTGAGTACTTATCTGTTTATGTTCATTGGGTCAAATCTTATTTTGTTTGTTTTTGCTAAAAAAATGTCAATCTGTGAATTAATGTTGTCTGTTTTAGAAGGATGCATACTAAATTTTCGTTCAATTTAAAGGATCGAGTAATGAGATCTTTTTGAGTTTTTTCTAATAACTCATTTATTTGAGGGTAACCAACAACGTTGTCTTCTTATAAACAGTTTCGCATATTAAGCGCTGGTTATATTTCTTTTTATATACGAATTATGCTGATAAGTTTTATGCAAATCAATCTCCATTAATAAAAAGTAAAGATTGAATGGAAATCATTAAATTTCTTTATTTGTAAATAGATGAACTATATGAACACGTACTCAGTTTGTAGCTTGGGAACTTAAGAACGTGACAAATTTTTGTATGCTTCTTTGTACTCAGCAGTTGGTATTTAATAGCGTTGGTTTGGTTCACGTATCCTATTATTTTCCTAGAAAAATAATTATGTCGTGAGTGCTTAAATTTGTGGTTAACGACATCTAAAATCCACAAAATTTTATGCACATGGAGTTTCCTGGCTTTTTACATTGGGGGGGGGGGTCGGGGCCCATGGAATTGGGGAAAAGTACGCATAATGCAGCTTGAAAGGGAATTTTAAGGTCAGAAATATTTCACAAGCAATTTAATTTCACTTGCCACTGTCTCAACCGTGAAGTTTGAAGTGTGAAAAATACATATTCGTGTTTTAAATGTGAATGTTGCCCATATAAGGGCTACAAGATTGACCAAGTAAATTTTAGTTTAAAAAAAAATGAACGTAAAGGAATTATAAATTCAATTTTCATGGGGCTTTTTCACCACCACTAACGTCTGTTTTCATTTTCACTGTTCATTAACTACGTGTCATGCAATTTTATATTTGGCTATAATATATTTCTGGTTGTCAAATGATGTAACTCATGTTTTCTTCATGTAATCTTAAAATATTTTTCATTGTTTTCCTGTAAATAAGAAGAAAGTGTAATGTAATTATGACTCATCATTCAATTTCTTCATTAAGCTAACTTTGTTAACAATTTTCGCCTGTTATTCCTGTCATTCGACTTTTTACCAAAATCATAATTAAGTCTTCAACAGAGAATAGAGATAATCTGATAAATGTAGTGTGTTGTTGATCCTGATAATTATGTTACTAACTCAGAGCAAGTATGCCATTTCTGTACGATGTGCATCATGAAAAGAAGGAATTTGCATCTCTATGTTCTTACATTGATTAGAATAACAGCAAAGTAGAGAAAAAATTATCAGAGGCCTTGACATTGATAATATGACATTAAGTGTATTATGGTCTGCTATGTAATGTGTAACATAGGGAGTAAGTTTTCTTTTGAGGACTTTATTGGCATTTTTTCAGCACATGATAGGTTATACATGCCGATCAGTATATATGGCAGAGGATGAACCCGGAAAAACCCGGAAAGATCCATCGTTCCACAGGAAGCTACGGCAAGCTTTCTCACATGCACACATTGGTGGACCGAGACTAGAGCCCAAGCAGACTAAGGTAAGTTGTATGAGTGATCGGTAAAGGCATGCGCCTTAGAGGACTCAGCTACCCAGAGCCTTACACCACTCAGCCAGAGGGAGCCTTGGACCACTCAGCCACCTGCAGCCCACACACATAGGGGAAAATCGGTTAAATGCTGTACCTGAAGCACGTTTGTGTCAGGACCTTTAAGTTTAATGGTATGTGTGCCCATCCGTGAGATAGACAATCCCAACTGTGAGACAGACGAACCGGGTTCTATTCCCAACCGCAATAGTTATAATTTTACATCTGGTGGCTTGTCCAGCTCCCAGTAGCCGGTGGCCGGGTTGGGAATGGAGTTCAATCTCTATGAGAGGTAAAACTGGGTGAAATTCGAGGCCAAAAGTCAATTTAAGGGTGGGGTGTGTAGCGGTCTAGATATATGAGTCCACTTACTAACCAGTGTTGCTGGTTCGGATCCTTTTGGTTTGGCGGTATGTGCGCTCAAATGAGACAGCCGAACAGGGTTTGATTCCTTGCCACGATAGTTAGAATTTCTCTCCTCTCCTGTTACAGCTGAATAATGTGTGTATTCGATAGAGACATGGTTATGACTAAATACATGGCTAGGACAATGAATGACATGGTAATGTCAGTGAATGATATTTTTGTACTAATCAATGACTCTAATGAATGAGATGGTTCTAATCGTAACTTACATGACTAGATCGGTTAATGAAATGTTTTGTTTTTACATAAAGGTTTGCATTATAAATCGAAACTTGATGTGATTGTATGGCTACTGTATTAGATGGATATGTTCATGACGAATATAATCAGGTCAAAATAAGGCATGTTTTGTTTTTATACGGGACATGGTTAGATTACGGATCAGTCACTGTTATACATGTGTATGTTTCAATGAATAACAACCACCCCATGATGTTAACATTGAACAGACTTAACAAAAATAACAGGTCACTGACTGTAAAATTTTGTTTGCTTTGAATTGGGAAACAATGAATATGACATTTATGTATATTTTATTTCTAATTAAGGCTTCGCAAAATGCATTATATTCAGGAAAATAAGGGACCGATCAATTAATATTAGGAGGTTAGGATGGCTGTGATTTTTCAAACCATAATAGTTTTATCTTTTAATCTCAACTCAAGGTAATTTGTTTATCATAAGTAGGATGATAATGTAAGTTTTAGATTTCTGCAAACCGATCTTGGTTAGTGTCTTGTACACCCCATGACTGTACACCGGCAGCACTTGCAATTAAATCCCCGTGTGGAACGAACAGGTCCGAATTCGCCCGATTTGATCACCCTTGAGCGCCTCGCTCAAGGAAAACCCAGTGGGCTCCTCTGGCTGGAAGGTATATTTCTGAAACGCGTAATTGCTATTTACTGCCTGTTTATCACATTCCTGTTTTCATTCTGCCTCCGCGCGAGCACTCCGTTTTTGAATGCGCGCGACGAGCCGTCGGAAGTTCTCTATTTTGGCTTGCATTGTCTCAAACTCGGCTGTGGTAAAGGCCGTATATTCGATGGCCACTGCTTAGAGCTTAGTAAACGCGCTTACCAGTTTTGGGTGGCCGCAAGATTTTGTGAATAGACGCGTGTTTGCGAATACACCTATAATGAAAATTTTTGTTAGCGCCCTCTGCAGTGAGACAGCTGTGATTATGATTGTTGCTGCGCTCGCAATTCCAGTAACGCCAAGGCCAGAGGAGGTCATGGAGGAGAGTCCACATCTTGCATCCGCGATAGCACACGTGCGTCTATATCTCGCGTGTACGACGGTCTTTTAGGTGATTTCATTACGCACCTGTTGTTTCTCGTCTAACATTTTCTTTCGCGACGGTATCTTTGAGGGTTCATAACAGCTCTATCAATAATGTCATCTGAAGTACAATTGCTTCACACGCAGGCATTATTCAAACGCAGTTTGCGTCGTCCACATGGGAGCATCTCCGGTTAACTTTACCCGAAAAAGTTTTAGTGTAACCCCTCACTCGTTTCTTATTGCACTTTTTATATTTGCAAGCTGGTTTTCGCTAGGACCAATCTTAACTTTGCCACATAACGCAATATTTTTTAATTGTACTGTTCAATTACTAGTTTGTGAATACCACTACGAGTTCCTGAAAACAATTACTGGTTTTCCAAAAGGCACGCTGATGACCCTTATCCGACCACCTGTGCTCTCCAACAACACAATCTTATCAAAGAAAATCACAGCATTGCATATGTAATGTGCACCACTCGCACTTACATGTGCATAAAAGTTCATGTCAACAAGGATCTGCTTAACCAGGTCTAGATGTTCAACAGAAAAGTTATTGATCGGTAACAGGCGGTGAAGTTATGTTGGGAAATCTGCGGAGCCGTGTCAACGTTTTCTTGCTGGTCAACATACAACCATACACTGTGATATACACATACGATATGCTTGTTTTCGAATTCAATCAAAATTTCTTTCGATGGTTCCTGATTACCTTTTAACCGCAAAGAAACTTCAGACACTCCTAACCAACTGCTAATTACTGCACTAATACGCTGTCTGCTGTTTACCCGATTCAAAGTTTGAAACGGTATAAATATATGTCTTGGTTCCCTGGCACCTTATTGGGTAGCTATTTGTCATATTAATTACTATATAGTGACTTCATATGGATGTTTGATGAACGCGAGAAATGATGTGTCCTCGAGACGTGTCGTGTACTTATAGTTATATTCGGTATATTAGATCACGATGCTTAGTCCGGTGCGAATAATACTGAAAATTTAATCTACCAACACAGGCGGGTCAGTGGACTGGTGCGTAATCGCCTTTAGTTGTACCTGTTGAACCTTTGGTTGCCGAATCGATCATTAATCGTCATAGTTGATCTCAAATCCATTGAACTGCGTGCAATCCCCAGAATGTTCAAGCGATTCACTTCAGCACTTTTGATGTTCGCAACGACTCTCATTCCAGTTTATTTCACAATTGATGCAGCGCACGAGGTCGAAATCTCGAGCACCGTAGGGACTCATGTGACCAATCCAAATGACAACATCACCGAGGCCATTTCCGTAATGTGCTTCTGACACTGTTTTTTTGTACTGATGACACGCACGGGTCCCATGTGTACGCGTACGATTTGGTAAATATCATGCCAGTCTCTAATATACAGTTGTATCGTCAGAGCTTCCACACGAAATTCGAACAAATGACCGTGCAAGACCACGAGGAAAAAACGAAGATGCATCAACCGGGCCTTGCTGCATGGAAACTACACGGGCGCCGCGAGAGTAATTTATAGCAGATCTCACGATGAAAACCCAAATAATAAAAAACCTTGAGAGGCTATGCACGATAAACTTGAAACATACGCTTGGTAACTATCGCTGATGGCGTCACAGGTTAGATTAATCTAAATCGTTTAGGTGCTGATAACAATCTGGCTCGATATTGTAACTGATCAGCGTGAATCTCATTAATATCTTTAGGTCAACCCAGAACCGTTCACAGCGACAACTGTGAAATGTACACTCTGTACTGTGGCGTTTCGACCCAGACGGCAGAATTGAGTGTGGCCTTCTACACTCGTATGAACATTTTTAAGGATTTGATGCCGGTCACCAAATGTGATCCTCCATCGGATCTCATCACTCACTGATTCAATCTCGTACGCTTCTGTCGGAAATTCTTCAACGTTCCATTTTGAGCTATAGTCCGCCGAGAACGCGAACGAGCTTTTCGTATCGAGATCCCAAACGGATGCGATCGGATATTAGGCCAGAAATGATAAGCTTGCAACAACGCTAGTGTGACCTCCAGTGTGCGGAATTCTCCTGCGTTGATTGGCATTAGAAAATAAAAACGCGGAAATCATCGTATTCATCGAGGTGACGCTTGGGGTTGTATTTGCAACAATACGCTGTATAGCAGCATTGATTTCGCGTAAAATTCTTCGTCTCTCGATTCCTTCAAGAACTCATCATCGATGCTGTATAAATAATTGATGTCATCAATGAGGTCATGCATGAACACACCGAGCGTTTCCGCTTTCGTGATTTCGTTGGTGGGCAACTGCTGAAAATCGAAGCGGCTTCTTTGATGACATCTTGCACGCAGCTGCCAGCGAGAGCAAACCCTAAGGTCGTTTCCAACCAATCCACGAGTTCATGGGCTGCAGATGAGCGATTATTAATATATCATTTTTGTCGGGTGGAATGTTGCACTTTGTTGATACATACACCAGTAACATCTTTCCGAATACCAACACTCAGAGGGCTTGCACTTTGACCATAACATTTTTTTTTGCTTCACTGTATCCGTTGCCTTTCCAGACCTCTCCCAATATGCCCCTCTGGCCCAATTTTCTAATGCTACATTGTTGGAGCGTTTATTATATAGACAGCGGCCTTAAAAGAATCGGCAAATTTTAAAACGTTTTGATTGATCTGTTGGCGGTATAGCTTGTTAAATACTTCAGACCCTTGAAATATTAACTTGAGCTTTGGTGGTTGTTGGATTTCTGCAGTCTGCTCTGTCACGTATTCAATGGTGTGGGTTGTCCTGACAATTTGATCCGATTCTTCGTCTCTTCCCATCATCTTGGCGGTGATTTCCACGAATTTCGTCACTTTTTCAGTGGTTTCAAGCTGTGAGGTCTTCCCGTCTTGTCATTATATACATTGCATGGTTACTAAATTATTGTGCTAGACGTGTTCGCGTACAAACACGCGTAATACGTTTACCCACACCACTCAGGTAGATAGTATGTAAACCATATGGATTCCAGGTGACCCACGCAAACGTATTCTGAAATTCATCCAAAGAAACGTGGGCAGCAGAGCAGATCCAATGAATGTTTACGAACAAGTCTGTGTCATCTACACGAAATATCAACATGTTAGATTTCTTCCTGATCACTTAAGCATTTTTGCATATCGTTATGTTATCGAGATAACGCTTGCGTGTTAGTGCCGGCCGTAAGAAAATATTCTCGCGGAGTTGTCTTGCCAGTACAACATCACATCGCCGCAATCTACATAATTATTCGTGCCACGATAAAATTCTTCATGTCAGGGGCTTCATCAATCGTGGACATGAACTTGACGGCTTTGCCACGAAACAAGTAAAGTGCTTTTGCTGGTCGTCTATGGATGGCCCAATTTCTTACAGTCGATCACACTGTAAACACCGCATTGTCGGATTCAGCAACAGTTGAATACACTCCAATCAGGCCGGACTGTGACCAGTGCACGAACCAAGTTCAGAAACACTTAACTGCTTAGATCAGAACTGTGCTTGGACGAATGAGGCTTTGTTATTTGTTTTAATTCTGCTATATCATGTTGAATACCAATTGTTGTATATAGATCATCATGCCTTCCTATTGTGTATGATACCTGACAGAAACACGCACCACAAAACCAGCTAGAGTTCGATCCTTTAAATCCTGTTCACTGTGGAGTAAAACAGCTTGCTTTAACAAACATTCCCGCGAAAATCGTAACTGATGAGCAGACAATGTCTGTGATATACTATAGTCCTCGCGGTTATTGGAAGGTTGAGGCCGCCATAGGTAAACTATCGAGTGCGGCAAAACGTTAGTAATAGTGTTGTGAGATCGTGGCTAACAAAAAAATGATTATGGCATATTAACCTGCCCGTGCGAAGGAAATTTCCTTTCGATGGTTTGATGTGATGAATTCTATCGTAGTTCACCAGGCTGACCTTTTGTTTTTCCAACATGATTGGCTACAGAAATATGTACAAATACGCGCCAACTGTTCTAGATGTTGCCAGCAGAAATAGCCAAGCCAGGCAGTTGACGTTCAAAGATTCAATAGGTGTCGCTGACGCGATCAAAAGTATTTATGCACGTGGGCCGTTAATACGGCTGAAGCTCCTACAAGTGGATACAAGTTAAGAATTTTTGAGAGCCATTGCTCCTTTGTTGACAAAACACAATGTGCGGGTTAGACTTGGACATGTCAGCATATATTTTGATCAAGTAACTGTGGAACGATTCAACCACCACATACTTGTAAGATGACTATTCAGACACAATTACGCACAAAATGTGTTGATTAATAATGATGCTCTGTCCCAAACCTGGTTATAACCGCATTGAACAACGCAACCACACGTTCGATCGTGTTTAAACTCACTGACGAGATCCATCTAGAAACTGATACGATCACACGAGTTGCTTTAAGACCGCAACCTCCCGCGCTAGTATCATTTGGAAAGAATTTAGTTTGGTACTTGTTCGTCCCGGAGGAGCTGGAAGGCGAACAATTTCTTCCTACTGATCCGGTTTGGTCCGTTCATGCATTTACTTTCGCGGACCGGATTGATATTCCTGGACAACCAGAATGCTATCATCTGGCACTGGAACATTCGGTTGCCACAGACAAGAGTGTGGAAAAGCCTGCTAGTTGAGAATTCGTGCATGAAGACTTGCAAGTCAATCACTCGAATACGGAAACAGCGCCAGCAAACATCCATAGCTCGCGGTGGCGTGTTGCCCGTAAGTGTGAGTGGTGATTCCGTCAGCGAAAATTCATTTTTTGGTGCCAAGCGGGATAAACGCACCTTCGTGCAGTATTGCACGCCCATGTGAAGTTGCCGTGAACGAATAAGATTTAGCGCATTAATGAATTTGCGTCACTCGCGTAGTTATTCCACGTACACGTCATGCCAGAGATCCTTTTGTACAACAACGAGTGGGAATCTTTTTGTTTTCTTGATGGTTTTAGTCAGTCGTTATCGAGTACATTTTAGGCCGCATCCCATGAAGTCCTAGGACTTACCTGCAAAATCGTCCTTGAATTACTCACAACGTTTTTGTTGATCTTGTGTAACTGCGGATGATTCTTAGGGTACTCGCTGATGTGTAACACGCACCCAACCAATGTCTCACTCATGTCTGCGTATAAGTAATCGGTTGCAATGTCCATCCACAACTATTCCATATCCATGTACAGCATCCGTATGTTGTCCCCGTACCGCTTAAACTTGTCATAATAAAACTCAAACATGAAAAGTTTTGACAAGTCAAGTACTGTCGGCCACCGTATATAGGCTCTGTCAGTTTTTACTATGCACAACGCTGAGTGCACCATTAAATATTTTTCTGACTTGAATGCGGAGTCTGCAATCAGCTTGCGAGGTTGATCTTGCGCGTTTTCCCCAACAAGATCAACGAAGATTTGCTTCCGCAGATTCTTATTCGGCATTGTTCATTAGTTTGTAGAAACTCGTTGGAAGCAACGGTGTTCATTTGGATGTACGGGACCATCTACGCGCGCAGATGAAACTGTAACACCCGATGACCTCTCAGCAAACTCATCCTCAGCCACAGATTCAGTTGCAACGTTCTTACGTGAACGATATAGTTAAGTTTCTGGCATAGACTAGGAGCCAGCTGGCGCATTTGGTACACATAGCGCTTCTGGGCCAGATGATAAACATTGTTAGCGCGATGATCTTCATCCCTGTACTCCAGGTCAACTTCAAAGACGTACATGGTGCACGGGATCGATCCAATGCAATTCACTTATGGGCATTGGTTATATCATAGCCTGTTCATGCTGGTTGTTGACATTCAGGTACATTATCTAAGCGTTTGGAATATTGGAGTCATCACCATAGAAATTCTACCTCAGATACCACGTTCAACAATATTGATCGATGTCGGTTACCTTTCCAGATCGGCTTTGGTTTTCGACAGCAATGCATTTCAGACCATTTCCGGGGATAAGAGGTAGTGCGCGGGTTCAAGCCTGCACACGCGCATCGCAGTATCGCGGAACTCCTCAAAGATATCTGCAAGCATCAGCAAATCGGTACGCAAATACTAGTCGTGGTAGTAACCAAGATTTTGCAACCGTACGCTTACCAGATGTTGTTCGCGAGGGCTTAGTATTTGTCGGTACCATCGCGGGCCAGTGAATAATCGGAGGTGTTATTCTGTGGCAACTGAGTTTGAAAAACTTGTTTTAGCCAAACATGTACTCATGCGGGTAGATGAGTTTGCAGGTGAGCATGTTAAACTTTTCATGTTCATCATCGGCGCCTCCGTATCGCTTAGTGATGTAAAGCGATCGTGCTGTGGAAGTTCTAATTCCTGCCTCAAGGTTGTTTAAGAGTGTGTCCGGATGGAATTGAGAAACTGCAACGAGTCAATGAACTGCGGCTGGATTCTTTGGATTTTGCCCTTGTCAAAATAGCACATGATTTAAGCATATAGCATACAACGAGGTCTGAATGACTGGATATTTTTCCAAGTCAGTGGCAACACTTTCGCTGTTATCTATAGACAGATAGTGGCTAACAATTGCTGTGTACACTCCGCGTAGATACGACCCGTCATATACATCAACTGCCATGGTTCTTATAAGGTTATGAACATGTTCGGTTCACCGCTTACTCTATGTAGGTTAGAGATAATTTATTTTAAAACCCCGAGTGTTATAGCGTGTCTTGTAGCGTACAAAATTTGAAGTCATCATATCACACTATCGGGGCCTTGACAAACTGGTAGGGCATTAATGGATATGTGCTCAGGAGAAGCTTGACAAAAACTCTCAGAAAATCATAGTTCTCTGCTATACACTTGGTTTTAATGATATTATTTTCTCTTAATGTGTCCGTAAGAACTCCTGCATTTCTTTTTGTCGGGCCCACTGTCCATCGTATTGTATCTATTGTTAAGACGTTTAGCCGGACAGATGATGATGATAAGATCAATGTGGCCCTTAAATGCCGATTCGAGCAGTTTGCAGATAGATGATCATGGCGTATCTGTACGTAACCAAAGCTTGCGCTGCATTTGTTCAGACTAAATTATGGCTCACACGAAATGATCATTCTGTATGTTGAGCTGCACGTTCATAATGACACAGTGGAGTGTGTTTCTTTGATCAACCGAATGTGGATAGTCTGTTTTGGTTAAAGGTGCCAACATCAAATAACGGTAGCTCGCTTTCCTTAGAAGATTCGCACGTCTATATTTTAGAACTTTGGCGGTCTTGCTCTGCCCGAGAAAGGCGAAACCACACTAATCGTCAAAGTAAATGAGGTGGAGGAGTTACAGACAAAACCCGTTTTTGGGCTGGCGGTGCGGTGTGCCAAATGGGTGGAAACGAGAAAATATATCTACAGTACGGGGACCATATCAATGTATAACTGAGTTGAATGTGTATTGTAAAATACGAGGCCTTTCTGAAGAACGCGCTAGCAGGAAAGAGTGCAAAGTACAGCAATATAGTACTCTCTCAGTATATTATTGGCTCCTACCACACATTGGGCAATAGGTCCCAAATAGAAGCTGCATAGCAAAATATTCCAACAACCTATAACGAGATACCGAGCTCAGAGCTGCGTTAAGATCAGATGACACATCAACCAAAGAAAGAGCGGCACAGGTACCTACAGTCTCCCGATGAGAGAGCTCTTGGGCCTCAATGTTGAGCTTCAAGAGTGTTCCGGCGAGCAAGAAATTAACCTGTCAAAGGTTACAGAGCCCGATCATCACATCGCAGTGGCATGTAGACAGGAAAGGTGCCATAGATGTATCTCTTGTATTTTGCTGTGCTTCTGTCGTCACTCTGAGGTCTTATCCACACCAAACTAGTTCTAAAGAGCTGGTAGACGACAAAGTCGGTATCGTTGTCAAATGCGTTGCACTTTGTTTTGGCCAAGATGATGCATATCACGTAGTTGAGGATTTTTCTCACCGGGTAGTGATGACCACACCGGTAAAAGCTGTGCACCATTTTGCTGCTTTATAGATGGTCGCGGGTACTGATACAAAGTTAGGCTGATTATGCTTAATTTGCCAAAACCACATCGCATCCGTTACGATTTGGATGATGCCAAACCACCGTTCCACATCTCCTTCGACGTACCGTATCATATACTTTTTGGTTGTATCGATAAATATGGCTCAAAACAAAACAGCCTTTCGCATAAGCACATCGGTGTTAAGCAACAGTTGGCATATTCTTGCTTTCTCCATATTGTAAACATAGAGACCACCGACACCATACATAGCGCTACAAATAAAGCAAATGCGTGTGGCAGTATAATCGCTCCATTGCTTTGACAATGTACGTTGTTTTGACTAATCCTATACTTAGTGCGGTGGCTTTAGAACTGGTTATTCATGCTTATTCTGATAACTTTATAGGACCAAGAATGGCTAAGTTTTTCCTCAGGATGGTACAATGTTTCGAATGCGCTTGGTAGCAGTAATTTTGTTGTGCATCCAACTCCTATCAGTCCGACGGTACATATAACTATATTCGAAAAGTTATTACCGAATGGGTACGCTCGCAGTAATGCAGGCTGTCATTCACTGGATGACTTCGGACTACAATAATACGATCAGACGGATCAGCATTACCATTATGTACATCTATATTGTGTCCTTTATTTTTTTGGGAGATGACTGATGATTGCATATGAGCTATAAATTGGTGTTTACAAGTCTTACAATCAATCTTAGTAATACATATGTTGACAAGTTTGGGGTAGTTTCCTATTGGATGATTGCTTCAACTGGGTTCTGTTGCGACGTGAGGTATTGTGAAATATGTCATGTGGGATGTATTGCAACAGAGTTCGTATAAGAAACTATTGCGATGTACAGCCGTAGTGTGAATATGAAGCGAAGAAGTACACAATTGCAATCATTCTTGTTTTCATATATTCTTGTATTAATATCAGTCTGCAGATGTATTTCATATTATGTTTGAATGTAACTTGAGAGGAACCATTTGTTTACATTTTTCATTGGAATTACAAAGTACTCATTAATTTTAGACTAAAATATTATTCTCGGAACACTGGGAATTTATTTAAAGGAGGTTTGGATAATGCCGCTGCAACTGTTGGCATTTTAGCACATTCAATGCTACTGGAACGTCAGAAAATTAAAGACCTGCATTCATTCGGAAAATCGATTGTTTGGGAACTATATAGAACACTTTAGGATTATTTTCGATTTAAATGATGTTGTAAGTTTCTCTTAAATTTTCATTCCATGACTTAGATAATCAAATTATTTGTTAAGTTTTGCAAAACTTGTTTTTTTATTCTTGCTGTTACTTAGTTTAAGACCATAGAGTCGTAACAGTGAATGGGGGTTCTTGAGGGATACAAATTTCTTTAAAATGGTTTTTAAAAAACCCCAAAAACTTCAATTTATTTTGGAAATTTAAATTCATCTTTTTTCGGAGTTTTCTTAGACCCCGGTATTTTGATTTCACACGGTGAAACCAACAAGCTTTCACGATGTCATCTAGAATGGAGAACCTTATATTAAAGTCTACCCAGGAAGGGTTCGAGTTTTTGGAACAGTAAAATTACAGGAACAAAGATGGAATTAGAGTTAATAAAGCTTTAGTTTATTTGTCACTGTCAGTAGAACAAATAGCTGATTCTTATGTAATTAAGGAATATATCGAGAAGGGATACAAGTTTGATACCCGAGGCATATCGATAGTAGTTTAGGAACTATAAGAAAGAAACTGACCAAACCTATCTAGACGTTGCAATGGAGCAAGAACGACAGTTTGATAGGTGGTGCTCATTTAAAAGAATGATTAATACTATAATAAGCTTAGACAACGCATAGTAGTTAAAGAGTTCAAGAATTGTATCAATAGTAGAATCGAAACGTATCTGAATGAGAACAAGGAAGATGGATGTCGCTCTAACAACTGTCGATTATTCGTTGATTCATAAAGTTTCATTTGTCAATAGGTTTGCCTCTCTGTAGGTTTAATAAGAACCCATCTCAGTATCATAAGATTACTTCCAAATCTCAACAGGAATCAAACTTCAGATAAGATTGATCAGAATTCCATATATCTTTCTACGTGCAATTATTACAATTAAATACGTTATTTCAGATTGCTGGAATTTAAAATAAATAAGCAAGAGACTATATACAGAGCTATTCAAAATGCTCGAATTTTTAAGAGGTCAAAGTCACGGTCAGGTACTGAAAGCAATACACAATACAGTTGTTGGGTCAAACAAACCCCAGTCTGACTTTATTATGGAGAATTATGAACCATTCAGTTTGAAGGATTTTATATCACTTATTGATGATTCTGCCAAATATATTCCAATTATAATATTAAGGGAGACGGGAGCTCTCATAGTCTTTTATTATCAGGAATTTTGTGTTAATCATAGAAGTCTTCTTGCTCTTATTTAGGGAATAGATTGCAGCTTTGTTAATGTTCCCCTCCATTGTGTAAATTTGTCATCTGACTTAGTCTCAGGAAGCGTGACTGACGGAGCTTGTGACCTCTTTGGCCATTAAGGGTATTCATTTAATTTCAGTTAATGATCTATCTGGAGAAAAGGCTATGGTTAATCCACTTGTAACTGAAAAGCCTTGCTGGATCCAAGTGTTGATTCTATTGAAAGGAAATCACTTATTTATACCCTGATTCTGCAGTTACTTAAGCTATGGCAAAAGAGATCTTGAGAATGATGTTGATCAGGACATTATTCCTTTAGCTGACGCATTTATTGGTTAGTCATGTGATGAGCGAATGTTTGCTCCTGGTATTGATCATCCGAATGTTCTGATCACAGTGATCCTCGCTTTACTTTGTTTTTATCTCTTAGTTCTAATCAGGGTGACAAAATGCAATTACTTGTTGTCGAAAAGGAACAAGATACTGAGATCTCCGGTTTGTTGTAGAAGACTATTAGAGAAACTGAAGCCACATAAGTAACAGTAGGTTATTTTGTGAAAATCGGGTTATTATGAAAAAATGGAGACCACCTGGGATATAACCTGGTGACGAGTGGTCAGTGACCTATCAAATTGTTGTTCATACGTAGTATAGACAGGGAATTCCTAGTTTAGCTCATGAATCTCCCTTGGCTGGCCATTTAGGTGTCAATAAGACTAATAACAAAATCTTGAATCATTTTTAATAGCCGAAACTTAAAAGTTACGTTTCAAAATACTGTAGCTCTTTTCACACTTGTTAAATGGAAGGAAAACCCAGTCAGAAGATACCTTAAGGCTCATCTTCAACCTGTTCCTTCATTTGATGAACGATTTGGTAGAATAATGGCAGACTGTGTGGGTCCCTTACCTAAGACTAAATCAGACAACCAATACTTATTGATCATACTGTCTGCGTCTACAAGATTTACAGCACTGGGGTATCGTGCCGCAGACGTGTAGTATCATGTCCCACCCAGTCACATTATCCTGACACCATGCCGACCATTCCTAGCACTAACCTCGTAATATTGAGCGCCTAGCGAGGCAGCTGCAAGTACCATTTTCTAAGTCTTTGGTATGACTCGACCACGGTTTGAACCCGCGACCTTCCGCATGCAAGGCAGACGCTCTAACCCCTATGCCACCCGAGCGGTCCGACGACTGCATGAACAAAATTGGAAATGCAAAATATGTCACCAAGTGTGACCTTTTGAAAGGAATTTGGCAAACTCCACTTACGGAAAATTCAAAGACATTTCGGTATTTGTATCGCCAGATGAACTTTACCAATATAAAGTGATGACATTTGGCATGAAAAATTCTCGAACATTCCAGAGTTAAATGGACTTGACAACAACTGGTATAGATAGCTGTGATGCGTACATGGATGATGTCATCACAAAGAACCACACCGGGAAAGATCACCTGCAAACCTTTCGGAAATTTATTGATCGTATGAATGATGCAAATTGGGCAACTAATCAAGTAAAAGTAAGTTCTGCCGCAATTGTAATACGCTGTTACTTGTGTCAAGTTACACCTGCAGATGTTAAGGTAGAGCTATATCTGAATTCTATTCATGATAATGCAGCTGGTGCTATTTTGGGGTATGTCTGGATATTATCGATTATTTTGCTCAAATTTATCCGTAGTTGCTGAACCCCTGAATAATTTCTTAAATGAGATAACCATTTTTGATTGATCTGAAAAATGTTCGAAGGATTTTGATAAATTAAAGGCCACATTTAAGAGCGCACCAAATTTTTCATCTCCAGATTTCAGTCAATCATTTAAAATGTCTGTTGAGGCAAGTGATTTAGTGTTTGGTTCAGTACTAATTCAAGAAGACAAAAGTAGTATGGATCATCCAGTGTACTGTTTCTCTAACAAACTAAAGAAGCCATACATAAATTATTTCACAATGAAGGAGTTCTTGGCTTTTATATTGGCTTTGTAATACCTTGAAAAGTATGTTAATTCTACTCTTTCTCTGCTTATTTTATACAGTGATCACAACCCCCTTACTTTCATCA
>JAECUM010063018.1:0-14806 GCA_016617855.1 Megalonaias nervosa
TGTGTGTGTGTGTGTGTGTGTGTGTGTGTGTGTGTGTGTGTGTGTGTGTGTGTGTGTGTGTGTGTGTGTGTGTGTGTGTGTGTGTGTGTGTGTAATGTTATATATATGCATACCTCAACCAGTAATGTGTTTAGGACGGCAGAACATATAATCTTAACTAACTTAATTCTACATGTATTTATATGTAATGTATATAGATGTAAATACATGTAAATAAACATGTAAATACGTGTAAATAGATGTAAATACATGTAAATGTGTACATGTAATGTATATAGATGTAAATATATGTAAACAAACATTTAAATACATGCAAATAGACGTAGACACATGTAAATAGCTGTAAGTAGATGTAAATACATGTAAATAAACTTGTAAATACAGAGATAACTTCACCACTGCAGGTAAAATTCTCTCTCATGAAACAGCGGCACTGTTCTGACAAAGATTTGCCAATGAGAATTGTAACGCTGTAAGTGAGTCTCATGAAGCAGTGGTATCTCACTCAATTTACGAGGCAGCCTCATCAGGGATGCAAGAAACGAGGTTTTTCACACCCCAGATTTCCTAAATTCCACCGTTATCTTACCACACCAACCACCTGCAGATAACCAACTGGTAGATATCAGATTCCTGAACATTAATTTGCGGTGGATCGGTCTAAAAAACTCTGGTTACTACAGGTTGCAAGATGAACACCGATTTCATGTGTGCTGACTTGAAGAAACGCGTTTCTGCCAGTGAGAGATTTAACAATCATGCAGATTGTACCGATGGATCAGACGAGAAAAGATGTGGTATCTATCGATATTTTTAATTCTCTTATTAGTTCACCTGGACATTAAGCCATGTAAATGTTTGGAATGGCTCTGCATTGTGGCCATAATTACAAAATATAGCAAGCACAATTTAAGCAACATTCCCCCATTGCAGAAAAATAATAATTGAGGGAGACATAAACAATCTATTGTTAGGCTGTTTGAATCTCAACAAATTATATCTCTCTGTCTTCAGTTGTAGCTGCCATTACTAATAACATATAAACGTTGTAACAACCTTTTAAAAACAAAAAAAAAAAAAAAAAAACAGAACTTCAACAGATCTTGACCTTTAACCTTTTTTGATGAAAATCCTTCTGGTTTAAGACCTTTCAGGTCTATTTGAATTATGTGGGTATGCAGTCAAATATGACTGCCATTACTAAAAATAGACACACCTTATATAGACTTGAACAAAAACATTAAAAAAAAAATTAACCTTTTTGAACAGAAGGCTCTTATACTGTATCGGAAATGGTCTATATGACTAAGAATAGACAAAAAATGACTTCTCAACAGAACTGGAATCCATTTGGCATGAAGTATTGTAGGATCAAAACTTCTAAAGCTGACTACATTTTTAGCTGATATGGCCAAACACCCATGAAGTACCCAGTTTATATTTTCATCTACTCCCACAATGTGTACCTATTTCTACCAAATTGTTGTACGCATCATGGCAAAAGACAATTATAATATGCACAAATATAGCTGCCATTATGAAAAAAAAATTATTAAAAAACTTCCTTATTGCACGTCAAAAGCCACTGAACGGCTATTACAAAATTAAATGGAAAGCTTCTTTACATAAGGCAGTTCAGATTTGTGGAAATGATGATGACTAAAATATTGCTACAGTTACTGAAAATGAAAAAAAAACAAACAAACAAACAACGACGTCTCAAAGAATGCGAAACGGAACTTGGCCAACTTTGACATCATCCTAGGATCGGTGCTTGACCTGTTTGTAGAATGAAGCCAATCAGTCCTAAAATATGGCTGACATTACTAAAAATAGAGAAACATTAAAGCCTATTTGAAGTTGAGGAGATATATTTTAGTACTATCAATACTGGCATCAAGGCAAATAAAAGGATAAATAACTTATCAAAGCTGAAAGGAAACTGGCCAACTTTGACTGAATCCTTCCTGTCATAAAGACCATCTAAAATTTCACAAATGATGCTATTCAAATATGGTTGCATGTACTAAGGCAGAAAAACATTAAAAACAATTTCTCAAAATCCTTAGAATAGTTTTACATGAGGTTTGAAAGCCTGTTATAATTGTGCAGAATAATGTTAGTCCACCTGCATGTTTGTGCAGTTTGAAATCATTCATGGAGAAAGTGTTACAAATGCGTGTTGAAAATACGGTCTTCCTATCAGACCCCAAACGTCGACTTCCTGGCGTGGTTCATTATGATTTCGTTCAGCAAATACTTGTTGACAATAGTGATGATGACAATAATTTTTAAAGGTATGAAGTATATCAGATTATTGGAGCTAGGAAAGTGTTAATCGATATGCCAGTGAGTGATTTTGAACCCGAAATGGTCTTAAATACGAGTCAGATGTACATACTGGATGGACAAAATCTAGACGGCATGACCATTTCAGTGGTATTTCGAAATTGAAATTAAATGGACAAAGGGCAAAATACTGTTCTGTACATGATCATCGTTTATGACTTAAATGTTTTGGAGCGTCTTGAAAGAGAAACATCTTTAGATTTAGAAAATGCATATTTTATAATCTATAATGTATCTTAATTCCGTTCAGTAATGGTCATATGGGAACCTTGAAAAAAAATAATTTCATCCTGGAAAACCCCTGGAAATGACCTGGAAATTTATCTTTAGATACGAGTGGGAACCATGCACACATCTAGCAGCTGCATATTATAGTTGACCTCTGTATAAATATAAAATCAAAATACTGCAAACATTTACACATACAATAACAACTTCGGAAGCTAATTTTACAATACAATATGTGCAACCACTGGACATCTATTTCCGATGTGGAGTTGCAAAGATTGATACCTGATGTAATCACATGATGTTTTAAACATTGATGTTTCCATGGTATTGTGATTTTAGCTTTAATGCTTTTGTACCACATGCACATAGGGAATTTTTATGTTTAATATCTAAAATAAAGTTCAGATCATAACAATGTGGAGGCAGACAGGCAGAGTGATCTTTCCCTACATATTTTGCTGTTACACTCCCCTCTTGGCTATTATGTGCAGGAGCCAGGTCCAGGGCAGTGTGGTGTTTTTGCATCCAGCATCAGACATAGCATGTGTTGAAAATGTAAGAAGATGCACCAGACCTTGAAAAGGTGTCTTGTGAGAGACAGCACTGTATATCACTTCTACCGGTAATAAATATATTTGCTTTCGTGTGGAATTTGTTCTGCCCAATAATGAGTAATGAGTTATTCATAATATGCTAATGAGGGTATTTAACATCAGAATTTTCAATAACTTTTAGAGAGACCGAATGAGAGGTATGATTTGACTATTTCTTTGCAACCACTGTAAATGAATTTTGAAATTATCAGCACCCTGATCAGACATATATACATATACAAATATTAAGGACTATTACATTTCTACATTTGATCCTCCTCTCTTCGTTATCGGTTTCAAGGTAGGTACTGAATTATGCTAAACAAATCTCAGCTGCTGATGATAGACTCATAAGCTTCTTTGATGTGTAAATAACTTCCAATGCAATTGGATGCTTCCATTTGATTCAATTGTTTGAGTCTGCGTCTTCTAGATAAGTGAACAAAGTACGGTTACGACTCCATGGTCTGAAACAAAGCAACAAAAAGAACAAAAACCAACAAGTTTATACAATTTAACAAATAATTTATTGGCCTAAAATAGAAAGTGAAAATGTAGATATGAATTACAGTATTGTGAATTGAATCACATGTAGCCCTAAAAGATCTATCATAACTCCAAAAGAATAGGTATTCCAAATCAGTTCCAGTCGTGTTGCGAACGAATTCCAATATATTGTACTGATGTGCCAATAGCCTTGAATAATGTTGATATGCTAACAATTGTTGTATCACAATGATATGATCCAAAATGCCTTTCAATGAATTAAATACAAAATAGTTAATTTGCCCTAAAGTTTAAGAGCACCTTGTAATTCTCGCGAATAATTGAAGTAAATGAATCCTCTTAATTGGACACAATAACTGAGGACAACTAAATGACTCTCCACTACAGATATTTAAGGTAGAAATAATACTTCATTTATTCACTACCTTTATATAAAAGACTAAGACTAAGACACAATTTCAGAATGAAGTCAACTATTAATTTTCAGAACATTCTGACTGTCTACAAGGTTGGGTCACATAACAGCCAACTAATCAGAAACCCTTGAACTCAACTCAAATCCCATAAAATTCGTCAACAAGATTAAATTGTACACCTTGAAAGGTCTAAAGGGCACAACAACATCTTTACTCAAATTAAATTACCTCATCCCAAAGTAAAATCCTCCAATGGGCAAAATTAGCTATTTAATATGTTCTCTAATCAATGTTCCCTATAATCTGTAATCACAATAAGTTGACGCTTAATATGGGCATACATGACAATACATGGAGATGTCCATCTTAACATAAACTGTACTTAATATTATTGCCAATTGTGATGGAACCTCAATGCTCATATCAAAATGAAAACCATAATATGCAATTTGAATCCCATATTGATGTTTATTTTAAAGTGGAATCCGGTGAAATAACATAAGTAAAGTTTTAATAGGTGCATATATCTATTATGGTTTTTATTTATTTTCTTTTACATGTTAGATTTAGCATAATAAATTGGAATAATTTTTCAGGATTTTCCACGTTCTTGCCATAGCCAGTATATTTCAGTCCTTGTTGATGATATTGTTCTGATGAGTGCTTCTTATAGGCAGGTTTTACTGTGGCAGCATGGTAGGCTGGGGTATGGAGAGAGACCTGAAACTCCCTCATGTTGCGCCTGGCGGATTCAGGACAAATATCCCGATACGTTTGGACAGTATACTGGCTTCTTCCCCTCTTGGATCACATGAATTTGGACAAATTCAGGTGTTTAAGTATTTCTATATACTTGAATTCAAGTTATATTTCTTTGTTTCCTTGTAACGTTACATAATATTACCTCTTTATTGTATCATACCATAATGACTTCATTCAGAAGTTTTAAAACACTAGTCTATTTATGCTCTATAAACAATGTGAGCAACATGGTCAGATATAATCAATATAGAATGTTTTCAGTGCGTGCAGATGCTATGGTATACTTTGTTTGCAACTATTGTTATTTACAGAATATTATGTAAAGTATAACCTGCCGTGGAACACAATTTCATATTGTAGCTAATGTCAAAATCAAAGGATCATCTCAAAAACTTAAGTTGATGGCAGTTCTGGAGACAGCAGTTTTCTGCTAATTGTCCTGGGGTCATCCTCTTTGTGTTCTGTCGTCCATCTCATTCCCTGCTTGTCCCCAAGTAGAGAGGTGAGGCCTTTATGTATAAGTTCGCTGATGTGTGATGTGTTATTTTCCTTGCAAAGAAAGAGGGACTTTTCTTGTTATAGCAACGACGATGCCTATTTGAAACAGAATAATACATTTCTTGTGTGACATGCTAACCCATAATGACTTTTCATATTAGAACAATGTTCCTCCAATATTGCACTTTACTCTGATATTTCAAGTAACGTACCTCTCATAGACAACATACCTACAAGATTGGGTGATGTATACACATGAATGAAATCTATATTAACACAAATCAGAAGATATGGATAATGAAATGTAACTTGTTTTTCACACAAACATATTATACCACTATACACTTGCAAGTGGTTACATTTATCTCTTCAAAATACAAACACAGAAATCTTACCAAACATTTGTCATAGCTATTGGAAGTCTTGCATGAAAACCAAAAGTGGTTTGTGATATCTTTGGACTATTGTAACAAAATCCCATTTTCCTTTTGTTTGGCAACTTGGAAAAGAGGCAGATAAAATTAAGTAAAGAGCGCATGAACAGCGGCCATCCAAACAAATAGTTGTCTAATTTCAAAGGCTTTTTCACAGGAATAATTGCCATTCTATAAACCTACTCTTTTGCTCAGTTTAACAATAGTCAGAAACAGCTGACAAATATGATTATAAACAGTCAGTCAAGAAAAGAGCCACTTGCTTCTTTTCTGCAGCTCTGACTGTTCTGGTAAGTATTCTCTAGGCAAGTTCACAGTTCATAAAACAAAATACATATATCACATGATTGGAAATTCCCACTTGTAGAGGCTGAACATTTTTTTTATCATCCCAGGATCCCCAACTTTTTATCCAAATTTAAGCTGGTTTCGGTCCAAATAATTAACTTCTTCAGTCACATCAAATATGTAGCACAGTATATATGTAACTTAGATGCGGCTTCAAATAATTAACTGAAGTTGCAACAAATATTTAATGCGGTATACATGATACAACATACTTAAAAATACATTTTAAAGTTAGATTCCACTGTTTAATTACTCATCTCTCTCTATGGCTTCCTCTCTCTCTCTCTCTCTCTCTCTCTCTCTCTCTCTCTCTCTCTCTCTCTCTCTCTCTCTCTCTCTCTCTCTCTCTCTCTCTCTCTCTCTCTCTCTCTCTGTCTCTCTCTCTCTCTCTCTCTCTCTCTCCATCAAGATCCAAATTATTCAATAAGTTCAAGGCTATTCTGTTAAAATGTTTAGATGGCAAAGTAACTGTCCCCGTAAATAACCTCTGGCTTAAGGGCTGTTCCATTAAAACATACATGGGACCCAGGGAAGGCACTTTTAAAGTGGAATACCTACTCTTAGATGCCATTCAGAATTTTGTTATCATTTTAATATGAACACTATGAAATCAAATTACCCTGGTATATATTTTTGTAAACTTGCCTTCTTTGGGTTCCGTCTATGTTTAAATGGAACAGCCCTAAGAAATTTTTAGCTGTTCACTTTCAAGTAAATTTGTTGAGGGCAAGTCCGTTTTTTATTAGTGTCATTTGCTTGTCCATAAGTTGCTTGACATTTTAACATCACTTTCAGTACTATTGGCTCTATCACAATTTCAAACTATAGTCGTCATTGTTCCCCTAAGTACTGACTTACCAATCGTAACGTGTGGGGGATGTAGAGGGTAGAGAAAAATAACTGTGAATACCAGTTAGCCAGCACACTATACTGGAATCTATTTCTCAGATGACACAATTACAATAAAAGAGTGAAAGCAAACCTCATGGTGTCATTTACTCGCTCGTGCGTACGCCATTTTTGTTTACTATAGATATTTAAATTACGACCAGGTGACTCATAACCCTTCCACCAGACGAAGATGACATAGAATTTTATATGGTCACTTGAGATTTCCATAGCAATTCATGACCTATAAGTTTCAATTAAAGCGGTCCCCTCTCGAAACTGCTTCTAAGAGTTAACTGATCGAATATTCACAAACCGTATGTTTTTGGGCATTATTTCGGTTATAATGTGTCACATTAAATAAGTTGCGTGATCTTTACAATACATGAAATTACATACGCTCGTCACTATTGTGCCTTTAAAGAAATCGAATTAGCTAATGATGATCAATCAGTTTTATTTACAAACACACCTGTCAAAAAAATATCGCATGAGTTATTAACAATTATTACCTAATAAAACTGAAAGGAGACACTTGCATCAAGACAATGAGAAGGAAATGGTTTACAGCTGGGAAGCTCATCAAATATCAGAGTCAATGAAGTGGATTTGAAAGTTAGCAATTCATCAGATGTATGAATATTTTTTTATTAGAATCTAAGTGGCAAGTTCAAAAAAGTTAAATATTTATTTTGATGTTGTGGATAATGGGCTAAGTATATGTTCAGATTATCATGTCATTTATGTCACAGAGACCTGCAGTACAAATGAATGCCAAAGCTGCAGATGAAATGTTTTCATTGGCTGAATTTTTATTTAAAAATGATTGACACATATTCAGACAAACTCAGTAATTGGTTTTGTTATTTTAGATGCATGCGTTTGTCTCATATTGCATTCATAACATTGCAATAACATATTAGATAAATTAAAAAATACCCAAACGTTTAACTTATTGTTGATGCCTTTATCATTGCAGCTTCTGCTCCGGTGACAGTTGCAGAATTAAACCTTTGGTACATCACTCTTATCATTGGCATTCTTATTCTGTTCATTATTGTTGCTCTCATTGTTTGTTATCGCCATATAAACCGTGGAGGTAATTACCCAGGTGTGTATAATGTCTAGCTATCTTTAAATTCAGTAGTGTTGCCATCTAAACAGAAATGTCTTTGACATAATACTTAAGGCCTGTTCCATTTAAACATACATGGTACCCAGTAATTCAGTTTTAAAAAAAAATATACCCGGCTCAGCTCGTATTAAAATGATAAGAAAAGTATAAGTTGCATCCAATGGGTGAGTACACCACTTACAAATTGCCTTCCTTGGCTCTCATGTATGTTTTGATGGAACAGCCCTAATAAAGAAACTGCAGTTTTTATAAATTAGCTGAGAAATGATTCTGAAAGGGGCAGTTGGTGACCAATACATAATTTCATAAAGACTTCATGTTCTGGACTTCCCGGTTACATTACTACTGTTCAACTATAAAAGAAAAGATGATTTGAGTTAATAATATTTTGTCATAAACATAGTAACCGGATTTGTATAAAAGAGAAAAGAATGGATCCCATTTAAACTCAAATTGCTTTCCCATTGCCTAGTCGAGTCTAGACATGGGGACAATGACCATCATTACATCCTGTACAGTCATTAATCAGTCTCATATATGAACTTAAATATCATAAAAGACAACAGCAAAGTTTTTATTTTTTGATCATATATATATATATATATATATATATATATATATATATATATATATATATATATATATATATATACACATATATATTGTAGCTGATCTTTAATGCCATTTGCATCTGTTTCATTCTTTTATTTTCATTTTTGTCATGTTTATTTTTCTGCAATTAAGTGGAATTAAAATCATGAATAAGGTTGAAACGTTTTCCAAATTTTTCAATTTTTACATGGATAATAATAATCTAACACCAAAATGATACCTTTCAGAACGATTTGAAACTCACCCACGATATACCCATTTGACCTCGGCCTGCTGAACAGAAAACTGCTGTTTTTAATATGTATGAAGGACCTCACTCTCATTGTGATAGTTTCATTGGGTGTACGGCTTTTATCTCCTATTTTGAAGGATCCACAATATTATATCAGACTTGAATACATTTGATAGATTTAGGTGAAAGATTCCTGGGGTCATGGTGATACAATTTCTAACACAAGGAGAGGAGCCAGTTTCAGGTTGGTTAAGAAGTTAGCCTCCAGATGGACGAAATTCTGGGATGGACGCAGGTCTGACTTTCCTATTTCATGAAAAGGCCTAGATGATCTAGAAGAACAGAGAATTGATAACGGTGTGGCGGTAAGCGGAACGGGGCAACTACGAAAGGCGTGGTTGATAGTGACGTGAAAGTATACGTGCGTCATATTTCACTATTGGAGTGAAAACTCATCATATTTCACTATTTGAGTGGAATCTGATCATATATCATTAGTTGAATGAAACATATCAGGCATCACTCTTTGAATGAACTTTATCATTTATTACTTTTTGTTTGGAAATTGTCAATGTTTACGTAAATCATTTTTCCATTATTTCTGTGGAATCCCTTTAAATCGTTTATCATTGTATCGTTTTAATATTTAAGGTGTTTTCTTGAATATCAGTTCACTTTTCATTTAAATCGCAATACATTATCTGATTCGTGCATATTTTGTTAAATATCCAATATTTAGATTTTGTTGACGCACGAATGAAACAGTCTTTCTCATTGAAACATTCATCAATATAAATATTGTATTTTCGTTACCATCAATAGTGTTAGTTATAATCCGACCCCAACTAGGTTATCTTGTTACAATACCCATCCATCTCCCCTTGCAGAGGACCTGGCTAATTCACTTAGCGTGAGGGGCCTGCGACATAATAGGTTCGGCGCATACCCAGCATAAGATAAGCTGCATAAAGAGATGGCCAAGCGGGATCAAGTCCGCTGACTTATAATAAAACGAGAAGTTGCAAGAACTCCCCCGATGAAATCCAAGTCCTGATGGAAACGTACTCCACGAGTTCAACGATTCTGGTAACACCAACACAAGGAGACGAGTCAGATTCAGACTTGTTAAGAAGTTTGCCTCCAGATGGACGAAAAACTAGGATAGACGCAGGTCTGATTTTCCTAATTCATGAAAAAGCCTAGATGATCTAGAAGAACAGAGAATTGATAACGGTGTGACGGTAAGCGGAAAGGGGACTCTACGAAAGACGGGCTTGATAGAGACGTGAAATTATACGTCCGCCAGATCAAAAATGACGGCATACTCGCTCCGTCTCACGAAGAGACGGACAGATCCTCGCCGTCCCCATCTTCAATAGGGTGAGGACACTCCAGTCGATGATGGGCCTCCACCTGCTGTTTGCATTCTGAAAAGCAACCGTCCTGAATAAAATGCTGAGGAATGTGGTCTTAGCACAAGCTCCCGTGCCTTGTATGGACGACCGTATCCTCTGTTGTCGAAAGGTATCTATCTCCCGATCGGTCGGTGTATTTTGTGTAGAAGGGCGAGGGGATTGTTGATGAATGTAAGCCGAAGCCCCTTCAAATAAGCTGGATCACCCTCTTACATTTCTGAGAGAACGTGGAGGTCCAGTGAGCTCACAAAGTCGGTTTCATACCGCCACTCTACTATTGCATCATAGGGATCGATGTGACTAAGGAGATTCCCTGTCTTGAGACTGCTGCACATATCCTTACACCAACCGGGACTGAGTGGTTCCAAACACCCGTGTGGATGGAGCGGCGAGGAGGAGGGTCAGTACCTGAGAAGCCTGTCTCCAATCTCCTTCTAGACTTCTTCCAGAAAAAATGGGGACATGAACAGGGGGACCCTGAAAAGGACAGTATGATAAGGTTGGAGCGACGTGGGTCGCCCACATGTTATACGTCGTATCGGGAAGAGACTGACCGGAACCGTCAAAGAGTTGGCTGTGATACGGTGAGTGGCCCTGGTAAAGGACGGGTTTGTCGGTAACTCATCGCCCTCACTGTGCCCGGTTCCTCATCCGGCTCGGCTTCAAGTTCGGCATAAGTCATGCCGGTTGGCCCTCATAACTCCTCTCGGTCGTATCTGTCCAAGACATGAGCTCTCCATTGAGGATAAGCCGTGAGCAATCTAATATCAGGCATCGTTGGCAAAGACTGAACTGTCGGCCTTTCTAGACCTGCCGAGCTCGCCTGCCTTTTCAGTACCCAGGCTGGTGTAAATGGTGTGGCTGCATGCATACGGTGTCAATACAAATGTATTTGAAACTAATGGTATTTATATGTACTGAATAAAATGTGGATTGTAGGTTGGAGCATTATTAACGGTACACCAAAGGAAACAACTCATAATACAAGGATCTGAATTTAGTACATGTTCTTCTTGGTACCAACATGAGTGATATCCCATAATTTAGACCTGACATAGCCGCACATACATCCATACTGATATTTCCAGTTGACCAGGTCCTAATATCTTTGCTAATGACACGTCAAGCCAGCATGGTTATGTTTTGGATCTATGACCAGAATATAGATTTTGGTGTGTATGTATCCTGCTCTGTTATAAGAAGAAAATACGATACTGTTGCTTAGGCAATGTGTCCCAAGTCTATACTTTTTCATTTGTCACGTAACAGGTCTTTTACAGATGGAGAAGCTTACATCTTGAAGTGTCAAATCTCGTCTGTCAGAGGTTGAATTTATGCATATTTATATACGTTTGTGTCCCAATGTTGCATCTGGCATTGAAATAAACGCTGTGACAGAAGGTTGATGATTTTCGCTTAAGATACACAAAATCGACAACAGGTTGATATTGTTTATAAAAAAAGGCATTATGGGGCCTCATTTTGGCTGACGAAAATGTATATGTTTAACAACGTCCTTGTTTAAAAAGAATCAATAGGTAAGTTGTACATTGCTTGCATACAACTTAATGTTATTATTCAAAAGAGAAAGATCACGTATATCCGCGATTAAGAGCATGTCCCCCCAATGGTAATAATTTATGCACTGGTACCCATATTTTTATTAATTTTAGAAATGGAACTTTCGGATGTTGAACATAATATTCATAACACCCATCGAGTTGACTTAATGTGGCAGACGAATGTATATTTCGCTTGCAAATGCTAAATGTTTTACAAGATTATGTTTAGACAGTTATTGACAGCTTGCAATGAATTTTGAAAGGATTCATGGAGAATGTTTATTGTCTTCAAGAAACTAATATATTTGCAGATGTTTATATTACATTTTAATAACATCATTTATTAATAGGCATTTCTGTTTTACAACAGAAACAGTGCCATTCTGGTGTATTTACATATTCATTGATTATCAATCATGAAGGATTTAATTTATCAGGGAATTGGTGTTGCAATATTGTGACGATCAGATGTTGGAAGATACTTATGAAAAAAGGGGCAGAGGACGAAATGTCATATGTTCGGATGCTACTGTTGGTGTTCCATCCGGTAAATTACAAGTTCTTATGTGCTCCTTGAAGTAAATTAAATTCATATTTTTATAGATCTGCGGAATTTAGATAGATGCTGAACCATGAATTTGTATACATTATATTATACACTATGTACTCGTACTAGTGACTGTGATATTTATCCTGGTCTGTCCAGTCAACCCTCTATGTCTCATAAGAATTTTTGAAAACAAATTTTCTCTCTCAATTTGTCTGTCACTTTGTGGATATTGAACACTAAATTACGCAGCATATTGTGTGTCGTTAGCACATTTATGCTTAGATCATGATGGAAAAGTCCAGGACGGAGTGTGTAAGGTTTATTGGGTCGTTTAGAACAACAGAAACTGCTAACAGTGTGCATTCTGGAGAATCACAATCGTCTAAAACTTACGGAGATGCGTAGATTGTTTTGAATTGCAGGCTTATAATTAAGTCTACACAAGGAAATTTAAGTGGTGTATAACGACCCAAATTTATATTCTTGTAAAGATTGAAAATAATCGTACGTTCTATTGAGGTTTTGATATCACAGTTTATAGTGTATTGTCTCATTTTCTTCTTTCTTTTGAATATCCTACGAAGACCTTGATATGACACGACATGGAAAGGTAAATTACAATGAATGTGCCGCTGTGAACATTTACAAATAAACAACACCTGCACTGAACAGACAATATGCATGAACACATTTGCCAAATTATTTTGCTTTCAGTGTTGTTTTACTTCAACGTTTGCTCCTGTGCTCAGTTTTTTAGACAATAGTGTGAAATATGGAAGCATTTTTAAATGCCACTGTTCTCGTATTGTTCCTTTGTAAATTACGATTTGCAGAATATGATTTAGTGTTTGAGCCTAGAATGCAGTGTTTCTGATATGAAAATGTCAGAAATTAAGACAGAACGATAAGGAAACAAAATATTTTTTTTTTATAAACAAGAAACAAACATGTTGAAACAGATGGTTCAGTAATGACGGACCGTCTTGTATCCCAAACAATTATATCTCATTTGCTAAGGGCCTGCTACTGTACATAACTCTAGCAGTTTTTGTATCACAGTTTTCTTTTAAACATGAAGTTATATCATAAGATGTCTTGACTGCGACCTCTCACGAATGATAATTATGATTCACCCATCGGGTTCGTCGTGTTCCTTTTGCTTAGAAAAGACGTTATTTTGTATATGTGAACGTTGAATAACCTTTTTCAAACTTTTTGCTATAGACGACAATGCGAAGAACCTTCACAGGAATACATTTGTAAGGACAGGTAAGGGTTTATGGTTTATTTTTAAATGTTAGTATAGAGTTTAAACGTTTGAACTTTAGTAGTTAGCAGTAATCCAGATCTAAGAGGGATAATGTGACAATAAAACTAACATATAAGCAAACAGTTTGCAATCAGTTCAAATTAATGTTAGATGGTTAAAAGTTGCAAACCACGAAATGCACATGCAGCAAAGGAAAATACGTCGAGCCAATTAAAATATGAATATATATGCCAAAGGAATTTATTCTATTGCATGGACAATTTACAAATGGATCTTAATTACATCATCTGTGTCATACATGAAATATAGACCCTTTCTTGTAGTGCGGCGGATCATTCATATCTCCTAACCTACTTTTCTATCTAGTAACTCCCATTAATCCTTCTCTATTCCACATTGCAGAGGTGCCGGCTAATTCGCTTAGCTTGATGGACCTGTGACATAAAGGGTTCAGTTGCCAACCAGCATCAGTTCATACGTCTGATTAGTGCTGATGACTTTGTTTTTAATAGGACGAATCATTCAGAAATTCGTGTCCATCGAATGAAATCACTAAATTCAATATTATTCATGTACAATGGATAAAACTTTGAATATAATTTACAATAGTAAATATTCGGAATAAATCATGAAGTTTAACGTTGTGTTTAGATCACTTTGCATACAAATTGCAGTTCCGCATTAGGGAATTATTACATAATACACTAAAAAAATAATTAGATTACAGCTGGAGAAATTGGCACATAAAAGAGAAATAAAAGAGTTAACCATCAATTCAAATTAAGGATCAGTTATGAATTGCATCAAAACAATTTATACATATCATAAATATAACACAACCATAAATAACGAATGTCTAGCCATTTGTTATATGATTGTATGGTACAAAATAAGCAATCATTTTACAAACATCAACACTTTGATTATTGCGGATAATCTGTATCTGAATGTACAGAAATTCCGTTGCGTATATTACAACCCTGATCATAAAACTGTATACTAGA
>JAECUM010063019.1:0-14349 GCA_016617855.1 Megalonaias nervosa
GTGTGTGTGTGTGTGTGTGTGTGTTGGATTTTTAACGTACCTTTAACAATTTTCCAGTCATGTCGCTACGATGTCTGCAATGTGGCTGTTTATAGTGCCGTTTAGCACTGGGGAATCATGCCGCAGACATTTGGCATCATGTCCCACCCAGTGACATTATCCTGACACCAGGCAGACCAGTCCTAACACTAATCTCTTAGTGCTCAGAGCCAAGCGAGGCAGCTGCTAGTACCATTTTTATAAGCTTTTGGTATGACTCGGCCTAGGTTCGAACCCGCTACCCTTCGCATCCGAGGCGGCTGGTCTAACCACTTAGGCCACCAGAGTGGTCTCATAAGTAATAGCATTGTTATCTGAAGACATGGCTCAACAATAAATCGACATGCTTAGTTGTAACTTTAAAGATAGTTTTGGTATTATGGAATTACATTGGGCACCAGAACAGAGCAACATTTTTTATTTTACTGAATATAAATAAGAAGTATTCGTTAGTTGCAAAAAGATGGAAAATTAAGTCGTTGTTACGATTCCAGAGGGGATGAAGTCTTTCAAGTTACCACGTGATATATTTGAGATGGTATGAAATTTGAACGTGATTATACAGCTCCTTGAGTAATTTTTATAAGGAAATGGAGACTGTTGAAATATGCATTTTGAAGTCGATTCTGAGAATGCTACTATATCTTGAATGAAATGTTCCCAATTCGCGCGAGATGATTCAATAGTTAGTGAGATAGACTTGTTAGCTTTGTGAAGTGGCCAAAACAAATAACACCTGAGAAGTATTCCTTGACAAAGGCTGGATTGTACTATACACGGGGACTGTAAACAAATTTTGCCTGCGGCTAAAGGCTTTGTTCATGGAGAGATCTGATGAACTATGGGCAGAACACAGATGATGGTGGCAAAAATGTGTTTACTTGATAATGATTGGTTATAGAGAATTCGAGAGAAAAGATACACCGGGTTTGAACGTGAAAGGTAGCACGCAGTATGCGTCAAAACAGTGTGAGACTTGTTCCAAAACCAACTTCAAATTTCAATATGAAAAATATCTCTAATCGAATTTTGAAGGGAAAACTTTGATGCCACTTTTATTGACAACATGAAGGCAGAATTTAACAGCATTTTTATTACGTATATTAGATCATCTTCAACGTGTTATAATGGCGAATTGCGATGGATGTAATCAATCACGAGTTTGATCATTTGCAATTTGAATGAACGACTCACCCGTAACATCAACGTGAATAAATATTTTGATCAGATTTTTCGAAGCAGTAGATGTGAAAAAAGCACCTCCAAAACAACTACCCCCCCCCACCTCTTTAAAAGAATTGGAGGAGTATGTTCTCAAGCTCGATATTCCTCACAACCAATTCGAAGGTTAGCAAGAGAAATGTTGGTTTGTTTTTTGTTGTTTGTTTTGGAGGGGTTTTTTGTTTTTTGTTTTTTGTTTTGTTTTTTGTTTTTTTTTTTATAGGTGAATTGAGGAATAAAATGTACTTGAAATGATACAATTTGAAAGATAATATGGAAAAGATACGAAATCAGATTATCGACACAGGCAGAGACAAATATAGTCTGTATCATGTGGGTTTATATAGTTTGTGCTAGTCTTCCATTCAGTAATTCCAGAGAAACTTAGTTCTCAGAAACGAAACAGTTTTTGTTTTAGCTGACCTTCTTTTGAAAAACTAAAGCACCACAGAAAATACTTGTACACAGTTTCCAACTCAACTGGATGATAGAACAAGCAGAAAATTAGAAGGCGAATTTAATCTTCGCTATGTTCCATGTTGAGTATTGCTGAACAAGTAGTGGGGGAAAATTGTTATGCATGTGAAGTGAATCACCCATCTCTTGTTAGCTACGAATGTGTCATGTACACTATTAGTTTTAAAAAATGTTCGCTTATCTTCCACACATTATGGTAGCAACGAATGATAAAAAGGTTCCTGAAGAATGGGAGGAGACCACTGCTATGTTATTGCTATACTACAAGATAAATTAACTGCAGATAAGGAAACTTTCTTCCGATCAATGGAGAAGGAATGAATTTAAAACTAAACCACGAGAAAGAAAATATTTGCCATGGTTTTAAAGATGATTACCTGGAAGATACCATTCAAGGTGTAATACTATCTACGTCAAATGATGGTAGAGAAATGACTTTTTAAAGGACTTAAATTTACTTTATTAGAAATTAAAATGATTACTTAAAACATTTTAAACAGTTTCAGCCCATCTTATATACTCCGCAATAATAGTGCTAACATCGTAAACAAGTATTTGATTATGTGTTATGACAAATTGATCTTGTAAGAAATCATTGTTTTTATTATACAGTATGTGTTTGCCATCTGCTTTATATTCTTGTGGGTATTTTTCTTAATAAAAACGCATGTCCTCTATCTATCACATTTTCTCAAAACCAGTACAATTTTATATCCATCTTTTTTCTTGGTTTCCATTAGATCTTAATACCGTGAAATTGTTTTTACCGCGGTATACCGCGGTATTTCTGAACCTACCTCGATACGTACCAAGGTATACCGCAGTTTTATTACCACAACAAATTCAATGTTCTGGGAGAGGTACCTGACACTATTTTGTTGAATTTCAGTAGTAAGGGAAAATGAGAATTCTGGAGCAAAGACATCTCCCGACATCTCCACACTCTCAGAACAAATACAAATTACCCTCTCGGAGACCCTCTCGGGACCTAAAATTTCCACCCCAAACGATTTTTCACAAAATCAAAAGGAGAATCCTGGCGCAGATATAATCCGAGACTTTTACCCTGAAATTTTCAAACATTGTTTATACCTCATTACCAATTATCAATGTTTCAACTGTTGATATTAAAAATATTTCATCATCACGATAGTACAGACTAAACTTTACTTTACTGCTCACACAGCGACGAGACTCAAATAAATCTTTTATTTGCGATTTGTTAAGAGGATATTTTTCTGCCGACAAAATATACTTTTGACCGATCGAGATCGATGGTAATTTTAGTATATTTTTGTTGGCTGATCGGATTGTGAAAGTTTTTAAATTCCGCTAACAACTTCTGGCTCAATTGTTCAAGGTAATTGAAATACTCGCTGTCATCAGATCTGGTAAGTGAAAGTTTTAGCTTGTCACGAACTGCGGTAAAACATATACCTGATGTTTCATTATTAATTTCAACTGTCAACTGTTTGCCGTCCATCATTAGATATTTGATCTTGCTATTGTAGCTATTTGTCACTGTCAAATTTTCAAACATTATTTCTAAAGTTTAGATAAAATTTCATACCTTAGTCATCGAATATAATATCAAGTATAGATCTATCATCATGACAATACCCAAGTGCAAATGTATCTACTCCGTTTTCACAATAACGTTTATCATCAAAATTGCTCAATCCACGCTTGATAATGACATCTGTTTCGAGCTTATGATGATTTGTTCGAATAGCCATTGCTCTTATAAAACTAACGCCGCCGTCAAGCGCGTACTTGTAATCATCAAATTTCATAAACCTTTTAACAAAATCGCGAGGCAGACCTTTTGCTTTTTTCGTTATTTTATTATTGTCTAACAATACCGCGTACATTTTACTGCGTAATCCAATAAAATATTTGATGGTGCTCGAGTTCATTTCATCTTTGAACTTACCAATAACCTTTTTATTCGTGTCGTCATGAAATTTACTGTCACGAGGGTAATCGGAAAGATCAAACAGATGTCGATTATCATATATATCCTGATAGACGTCCTCACATTCGATTTCGTACACGAGCGAATCGGTATCAGTAAACAATAATCTACTGGACGGCCATTGATTTTTAACAAAATTGTAATGAAAATCGTACATCAGCCATTTTGATAAATCTAACACGGAAGCTCCAACGTAAATTGGCTTGTTTAGTTTCAGATTTGTTTTTCTTCTTTGTATCGCGACAAGATTTTCATTAAAAATTTTCATGCTAACAAAATCGTCATCCGACACAAGTTTATTTCTGCGATTGATATCATTAACTAGCTCGATATTTACCCGTTTTCTAATATTTTCCATCGTCTTACCAAAAACGGAATTGTTCATGAGCTTAAAGAAGTTTTTTTCAAAATCAGTTTTTGCTGCAGCTCTTCTCGAAGTGTTCGAGTTAATATAACCTTTCATCCAAGGTGACTGATTAAATTTTAGTACACGATGAACTTTTCTCAAAACAAGACCAGCATCTACTGCTTGTTTTAAAACTTTGTAATGCAAAACATAATTTTTCTTATCGAGTAAATTTTGTACTAGTTTTTTTACCAGAGAATTTTGTCTTGGTGATGCTAACGCTTGTTGTTCCTGAGATAACGTACTATAATCTATTATCATTGATTCCGCGCAGAAAGGATAATCGTTGTGTAAATTGTGTAGCCAAGTTGGATAATCGAGATCAACTTCAACAAAATACAAAACATCGTCGGGTATCTTTTTTTCTGTCTCCGATAGAAATTGATCAGCCGTGATCCAACGAAATCCACCAAAAGGCATTGCTTCTGCCATAGAATAACCGTACAAATTATTACAATCTAGATAAATTATATACTTCGAAGGAAGATTAGGATTATACTCTTTTAGGTATTTGTTGTTTGCTTCAGCATATTTCTTTGTTATCACGCTAATACCGCCTCGGATACCTTTTTCGATAAAATTGAACATATCAACATCAGTCAGTAATTCTAACCTTACTTTACTAAACTTTAACAATGCGTCCCACGACAGCCCGGGAGCAGAATAATACCAACAAGGATCTAGTCCATAATTGTTATAACTCACTTCTCGAAAACTTTCAAATACGTCCGCCAGCAATAACACGTCAGTTTTTAGATACAAATCATGATAATCGCCAAACGTCTTACAATCAAATTCTTTCCAGATATCTTGTGCATATTTGTACTCATCATCGGTTATATTTTCATTTTTAAGTTGCGAATAAAATTTGTCCTTGTCAGGTAGCGAGGTTTCATTAAATTTACTCCAATCGTCGAGATACTCGTACGGAAATACTCCTTTTTTAGCTAGTAGATTAAATTTATCTCCAAACAGTCTCTTAGGTTATCAAACTTACTACAACCTTTTACTAGCTCATCCAATGATGCTGCCATAAACTGTAGGCTGTCAATAAAACGCAACTTACCTAGCGTAACTGACATATACTTTTCAAAATTATTTGGAATGCATTTGATTACGTTACACACTATAACCTGACAGACATTTTCTCACTGCTTCGGCTAGTTCGTTGTAATTTAATATGTTAACTTTTTGGTGATATTTTACCTCGTTAGTCATCTTATAACAACAAATTAGATAAAAGTATATTATAATATGAACCTGATGAAAAGACTTGCTTATATATATGCGGAAGATACAATCGCAAGTGATACAATCACTAACGGCAAAGTAGCAGATAATATTACAATCTCTACCGATATAATAGACAAATCTGCTAGCTATAGTGAAGATGATATTTTGTACAACAACGAATCTGACGATGATGATGAAATAGTCACCGTCGCTGACAGAACAAATTACAGCAGACCGACAACTGGACGATATAATGTTAAGTATCACATTGCTAAAAAAATAATAAAATTTAATTTTACTGTTGCCGAACAACAAACATTTTGGCAGCTTATCAAACCTTTTTTAAACATCAAAATTCCAGGCAGACAGAAAAATATAAAATTTGATTTCATATTTGTTAAGTTTTTAAAAGATCCTGATCTTTTGACATCTGTCGGACAAACATTATACAATAATAACCACAAGCTGATGTTCCAATCGGCTGTAGTTGATTAGACGAATAATTTATTTTTTTAAATTTTTTAAAAATGTATTTTTTTATAAGATCCCTCGGAGGAAGTCCAAATGAATCAAAATAATTATTACCATGGACAGCAACCCAGTGAGTGCCGGAGCCATCATTGAAGTTTTCTATGTTTACGACGCACGAACCACCTGCTGGTACGTCATCGAGTTCGTCCTTAGAAAATACTCCGAGAAATCCGACAACGTCATTCAATTTTTCGATGATATTATAATTGCTCAATAGCGTCTGGTCCCTGGTAGAGTCATTCCACGTCCGATTCCTAATAGGTTTGGAAGAAGAATTCCCGCTAATCCCGCTAACAGAGGAGCTATTGGAATAAATCCTCCTTGTTTTGTTCGATTGCGTTTTGTTGTTTTCTTTTTTTTCGACGATTTTGTTTTTCGTTGTGGCATTTATTTTATATTGTTACACAAAACTGAGTGACAAAGTGACTAACGACAGATTTGTTTGATTCCACGACCTTCAACTGCTTTTTTCGTTGCGCCAGATACTGCCCCTGACGCAGCTGCTAGTCCAAGTGTACCAAGCACTGGCAAAATTTTGCTAGCTATCACAGAAGGTGCTGGTCCAAAAAATCCACCTTATTTTGACATTACAGTTACTTGTGAAACAGATAGTTTAAGGACAAAGGGTTTTCCTTTATCAAGTTTATTGATTTGTTGTTGTGTTAGCATTACTTTCACCGCTGTTTTATTTAAAGTCTCAGCGACTTCTGTCGCTGGAGATATCATCAAAGAAACAGATCGGCGTTTAGCAACAGATACTGATAATTTTTCAACTTGACCTGGCGTTAGGTATATTTCTCGAGTTGTGTACTTGGTTTTTATATCAAGGTTGTTAGACTAAACTTGTACAGTCATTCTTCCTTTAGTCGCGTCAATCGTTAAGAATCTATCACTGACAACTAGTGCATATACGTTATACTGTTCGGCTGGCAGTGCGCCAAGTGTCCAAGTGACCTCAATGTCAGCAGTTGATCCGATAGCTCGTTCGGAATGTTTCGATATGTCGAAATAAAAGATGGGATAGAGTGATCGAAACTCTTCTACTGATATTTGAGATCCACTGTCCGCGTCCTGATATTTTTGTATTGCTTCCATAAGATACATATACGGTCGAGATATGCTTTTTTGTTTCATCGTCAGCAAAATTGCATTCGATTGCACGTTCGGGATATTGTTTAGAATTTACTCTAACAAATATTCGTCTGACATCAGGGTTATCAAATACGGAGTTGTTCATTTCTTGATCATTACGACGTGCCTGTCGTTGAAATACGACGAACAAATGTCGAGGTAGTTGTTCGCTAGCTGTAGTTGTCACACGTCATGTGTAATCGGTTGTGTTAGGAATCACTGTTTGATAAATCTTGTTTTGCTGGAAGTGTATCTTTTTTGTATAAGCGGTCAATAATGATTCGAGTTCCATCGTTTTAGCCACAGAAGGGACAACTCGTGGCATCCACAGCGCTAATCTTGTAATAGCCAACTGTCCTTCAGCCTTCAGCCACCCCATCGGCATGCATTATACAATCGTTTCGATCAGCTCGATCTAAAATAAGCGTATGTTTTATTCCGCGAAAAACTTTGTTATATTCACGGCAAAATCCAAATATTGTACTTAACGGAAGCATCATCGTTATTTGTTTAGATTCTGCAGCAAATGCTTTTCGTTTGGCATATCCTTCGTTATATTGCTGTCGTCGTATATTTGTAACAGCTAATCTTATCGAAATACCTATTGCGGCTGCATCATCAGCAGCGGGATTGGCGATTAGATTATTGTTATCTGCAGCAGGAACACCAGCGCCAGTACGAAACTCGCTCGAAACAGCTGTCCCGAATGAGGTATCTTTAAACCACATCATGTTTGTGGCAACTGATCTGGAATAATCATCGCTAAACGAAACGATGTTTAGTATTGTACTTGCTATTGGCAAGTGCATTGAAATATCTTCTACGGTTTGATTGGCCAGTTGGTATCGTGCACTTTTAAATAAGCTCCAACCGTTATTGACAAGCGCAATTTCTACACCAGCTGCAATATCACCACCTACCGCAGTTAATATTCGACCACGCACTTCTAACACTGCCTTATGTGGAAGTAGAAAAGTATCCTCATCTCTTGTGTTAAAAGTTCTGACACTGGTTTTATTTGGTTCGTTTGAGTTTTCATCCAAATACTCGACGTATTCGAACTCCGTCACAGCATCGTCAGTATCATATTCTTCAGCAAGATCGAGATAATTTTTAGCTGACATTTTATTTTATAATCGTTACACAAAATTAAAAAGCAGCAGGAGTCATCGGCTTTGTTTGTTTTCTTTACACGTTTACGTACTATTTCTTCACCGCGTGGTGATAATAATTTTTTTGTTGTAGCTATCATAGCTCGTTTTATTTCTGATGTGGAAGGTCCTCTAATCTTATCAGCGATCTTTTGTTCTACTGCAGTGCCCGCCGAAGAAGCTGCACCTGTCGCAAAAGCTTTACCTGCGTCAAAGTGCAATTGGTGCTACTTTAGGAGCAATTCCTGGGACATTTTCTATAATTTTAGTAAATATGTTTCCAAAAAATCCACCTACGATTTTTCTTCTATAAACTTTTTTTTTGTCTCATCTTTGTCTATAAAATATAAGCTCACAAAATTAATCATGCTACAGTGCGTAAGTGTAAATAGTACGTGACAATTTCGTTGTTGAGATCTATTTGTCTACCTGATTGATCTGTTAATTGCATTGTTATACTTGTTATTTGATTTTCGAGATTAATCGGATAATAGATAATCTGACGTGGATTAATTTGCATAATCGATCCTGGTGGAACATCTGGCGAGAAACTGTAAATTGTTTGTCCTTTACTACCCTTGGCTGAGTAAGATCCAGAAGCAATAGAGCAATTTACTAATATTGTATTTACGTCAGTTATATTTACCGGCAGTTCACCGTCATACGTAATAGGTTCATTAGGATTTAAATAATACGCTTTTTGCTCAAATTCTATCAGTGGTGCGATACTTCTTGGTGATATAAAACTAACTGACATATTTTTTATTGTCATTCTAGCTCGTAACGTGTTATAATTCGCTGCTAACTCGAAATTATCAGATTTTATCTTCTCTTTTTGCATAAGCTCTTTTATCGTCTTATTTAGATCAGTGATATTATAAGCTCCTTGTGGAATTTTAAATGTTTTCCATTGCGTGTCTCTTATTGAAATAATTGCAATCTCATCATTAACACCAGTTTTCACGTTAGCCATAGAATTCCAACAAGTACAAGAAATTAGTCCAATCTCATACTGTTTTTCAAGATCAAGTTCTATTGGTGGATTGTAATAAATAAAAAAGTTTGCGCTGTTTCCTGTTGTCTGCGAGGAATCAAGTAATAATGTTGTTGATGTTAGTGACATTTATAATAATATTTTTAGATAAGATCGCTATGTAAAATTTCATACTCGGACGATGTTAGTAATCCGCTCGATCTTAGATGATCTAGTATATCCACAATTTCATTATCGATCTCTACACTTTTATTACCAGCTTCTTTTGATGATATCAACAACATTAGTCGATCGACTATTTCTGCGTTTGATGTAAAAACTTTAACTCCAGATCCAGTGGTTTCCTCCGGTAATGTTTTATTTCGTTCGTTTTCATATTTTTTTAATAGTCTTTTAAAATTCCAACCTTTACTATAACCTCCTGGTTTATTTCGATATTGATCTGCTGTTTTATATATTGTCTCAGCAATAATTCCTTCTCTTATTATGTCTACCAGAGATAATGCTTCTTTTGTTTCTTTAGCATTTTTAATTTTTTCATCAGCTCCTAAAAAATTATAATATACTTTACGTAAAGTATCCATCATTTTTCCGTAATCATCCTCTGACCAATCTCTAATGTTTTCACGATTTTTTAGACTTTCTTTTTCCAAATATTTTACAACAAATTCGTTGTACTCACTATCATTTATTTTTAATCTAGCTTGTTTTCTGTAAAAATTTATAGATTCTCCAACAGGCATTATTTTTATCATACTTTCTTGGATTATTTTTTGTTGCTCCGAAACACCTTCTATCATCTTCTTTATCTCGGTTGGATTAACAGTCATTCTTGTAATAGCGTGCTGAAGCGCAAGAGGATTATTTATTAGTCTGTCAAATTCGGCCTGTCGTGCAGCAGGATCAGCAATGTTTCTTACAAGTTCTTCTGCAATTTTTTTATTTTCTTCTTTCGATCTTTCTCCAAGTAAACCTAACAAACCTTTTTCTTTTAATTTTTCAAGCTCATCTGCAGATAATGTTGATATTTCCGGTTGCTTGCCAAGCACTGCTTCAGTAACAGGTTTAAAAAGTTTAGCAGTTTCTTCCTCTGCTTGAACTTGTCCACGCCGAGCTTCTTCCACTTTTTTCTTAAAAGCTGCTCGAGTTTCAATAAACTTCTTTAATAATTCGATTCTTTGTTGATGCTCGTCCATTATTTTATATACACTTCACAAAATTAGATTATAGAAACGTGTCAAGGCAACAACAAAACATTTTAGCTGGATCACGTGCTAGCTTATCAAATAAAAAGAAATTGTATTTTTGTCTTTGGTTGCTTGGTGATATAATTCGATAAATTTATCTTTTGTTACGTCACCGCATTGCTCGTTTGCGATATTTCTAACATCAACATTATCCAGTCCGGGAAATAATATGAAACAACCAGTATTTCGTCTGATAAATCTATCGACGTTATAAAAGCCTTGGGCGAGATAAACAGAATTACATCTTTTATTACGCGATAATGAAAAATAAGATCTAATCTTGTTCATCTCCTCGTTGTTTAACGGAATATCGTCAAATACAATTATTTTATGTTCATACGAATCAAGTTCGTTAACTGGAATTAGTTCTTCTGGTTGTCTTATCAAAAAGATATCATCGCCAACGCTAAGTTCATCACGAAGTTTATCGTTGTACTCGCTCAGTAATTCGTATTTGTCCTGTTGGGGATTAATTGTGTAAATATACACCTTATCATAGTTGAAGTTATTGTTGAGCAAAAGGTTTAATAGCAAATTTGTTTTACCCGATCCTGTGCGACCGACAATAAGATAATGACAATCTGGAAATTCATTGTTATGTTTATGATGAATTAATCGTTCGGTATCAAAATTTAATATCTTTGCCATTGTTGTTATATAATTTTATGTTATATTAAACCGATTATCGTTGACAATTTTGTGTAGGACGATAGGCATAATGAGCTACTATACAAAATTTGGAACATTATTGATAGATTCGTCGGCTGAAGCCCAGCAAGGTGATTTATCGAGATACGCAACTCTCGATCAGCTAAGAAATGAGATTGATAATTTATTAAATGTCACAAGTGTGGATCAAAATGAAGTCGTTGTTTTCCAGGATAAACAAGGACGATTAAAGACGAGTAATGTACAACTGTCAGATGTACTTGTGCGAATTCCTACCGCGGTTGTTAATAATATTGTTACTTTCACTAATCAAGGTAAGATACAAGATTCTGGTACGTCAGTCAACGATTATGTCAAAAAAGCTGGCGATTCGTTCACGGGTCACATTATCATGAACCAAAATAAAATTACAGGTCTTGGAAACCCAACCGCAGATAATGATGCTGCAACGAAAAGATACGTCGACGATCAAGAATTAAAGTACGTATTAGCCAACGGCGGTATAATGCGTGCATTTCTCAACATGAACAATAATGGCATCAATAATCTTAGAACACCGGAATTAGATTTTGACGCAGCAACGAAGAAATACGTCGATGATGTGAAGACGTTATTAACAACAATTAATAATGAAATGACTACACTCAGTGCTACTTTTTCTAGACACGTAGAAACGTTCTTAAATTTTCGTAGAAATATAAACAAGCCTTTAAAAGAATTTTTTGGGGAACAACCAACCGTTGACATAAAACTAGCTGACGTTAACATGAAACTCAACGATATTGTTAGTGGAATACCTAATATTGTTCAAAAAACTAATCTAATTAAAATTCCACACCGACAAATTAAAACTATCGTGTACACAGTAGCATCAGGATTAGCAACATGGTCACAGCAAAATAACACTATCAAACATACCGCAGAAGTTACTGGTGTGTATGGACTGTCTATCTTTAGCTCTGCAAAGTTTAAAATTTATACTACAACATTTCCATGGCGTCATTCAACCGATGCTTTCTCTGGAGTTGTATCTATAGTGTTAAATAAAGATGCTGAAGAAATATTTTTACTGGAAGCAGATGATCAAACAATAACCGCAACGTCTTACTGGTGGTGTTTGGAATTTATAGCTGAAACACCACAAATAATTACTTAATCAAACCAGGAACCAGCATTGTTGTAAACTAATATTATATAATGAAAAATATATATTTGATTTCAATCACATTTCAAAAGAAATTCCAAAACAAGATGTGGACGCTCTAATGCAATATTACAAATTTTATCATAAAAAACTTTGGTGCGTGAAAAAATGTTATAAATATTATAACAAAATACTTCGAGTAATATCATATTTACCGCTGTTATTGACCGGATCTGGTATAATTTCGAGTGGTGCGTCATTAAACCCGTTTTTGTTAATAATATCAGGTGTTGGTGTTTCTCTTACAACAGCATGTAAAAAGATTGAACCTCGACTTGTAACCAAAAAAAAATTCCTGAAAAACAGCTAGTATAACTTACAAAAAATTACTTGATCAGATACGATCTTACTTGCGGGGTATAAAATATGATATGGATGATTTAATACACGAGTTTCGTACTATTGACAGTATGTTAACAGATATTCTACCAATAAGAGTCGGTAGATATGAAAAAGATTATCATAAAAAGTATGATAATGTATGAAATTTTGTGTGAACAATATAAATTATGTTTGAAAATTTGAGGGTAAAAGTCTCGGATTATATCTGCGCCAGGATTCTCCTTTTGATTTTGTGAAAAATCGTTTGGGGTGGAAATTTTAGGTCCCGAGAGGGTCTCCGAGAGGGTAATTTGTATTTGTTCTGAGAGTGTGGAGATGTCGGGAGATGTCTTTGCGCCAGAATTCTCCTTTTCCCTTACTACTATTTCCGCCTGTCAATAGCTGGATAAAGTATCTTGCTCTGTTTTATAGCAAAAATAACACCATTTTATATTCATGATATTATTAGGAAAAAATATTAACTATCTTGAGAAAATAAAAGAGAAAATATTTCAACTTGCTAGAAAATCAGAGCGCCCCCTCCCCCCCCAAAAAAAAATCAGCAGCACTTTAGAGTAGATGAATTTTCTACTTGTATGTTAATTGTTGTATAATTTCTAACAGCTGTAACTAAATTGGGATGAATGGGGGTTTCATAATAGCTGATACTATAAAAGACATCATGCTGATATTAGAGATATTATTATAACAACAGGAAGTGCTGATATCGAAGCCTATCTTTTTTCTATCAACGCTATTGATATAATAGGCAGGGAAACGTCTACAATTTTCTATCAACGCTATTGATATAATAGGCAGGGAAACGTCGAGTTGAGGGCCCCGAGTGCCTAGTGGTCTAAAGAGCTCATCGTTACGGATCGCTTCCATCTCACCTCTGTCTGCGTGGGTTCGAGTCTCGGGCCCGGCCAATGTGAGTATGTGAAAAAGTTTGCCGGTAGTTTCTCGTGGGTCGGTGGTTCTTTCCGGGGTTTTCCCGGGTTCTTCCTCTACCATTTATACTAGCCGCCATGTATAGCCTATCTTGTGCTGAGAAATGGCGTGAAACCCTATAACAACAACAACAACAACGTTGAGTTGGATGCTAACACAACGGACAAGAAATTTATCACAGAGGGCCAGCAGACATCATCTACACTTACTCAGTAAAGGAGAAAATATTTAGCGGACTTCAGAGATAGTTCAGATATAAAACAAGCGCGCTACGATTTTAGTCTTACAAAGGAATGCATATAGGATATTTTCTTTTCCTACGTTAATACCGTATATATTTTATCACACGGTACAAAAAAACACCATATTTTAATGAGTGGCGAAGCCACGAGTTGCAATATATAGTTTTTAGCACCAGAAGATGAAATATATCCGGTATTGACGTAGAAAAAGAAATGTTATCTTCTTACTATATACGAGACTTGATCCAGAATCGAAGTGTAAAAGATTAAATTCACTCTTCTGCACAACACTCCCACTCCAATCCCTTTTTCGTAAATTCACCTCACTTTCATCCGCTGAACATATAAAATATATGTAACCTAAGAAAGAGTTTGGATTTGTGTGACCCATTCTGTTACACAAAATTACATTCTGGTCGTTTTGTAAAGTATTTGACTCTATCTGAAAATAAAGCGAGTCCAATTCAGCACTGCATCGCAGCGGGTTTATCGTTGTCAAGGAAGTAAGGGGAGACAACTTCAGGTAGTTGCAAACCGTGTCTGGTCAACTTTTTTTT
>JAECUM010063025.1:0-13568 GCA_016617855.1 Megalonaias nervosa
TATATATATATATATATATATATATATATATATTCAGAAACACAGAGAGAGAGAATCATAGACGGTTGCAACATTCCGAGACGACGTCAAGGTATCAATACAATTACCCTTATTCTCAGCCTTTTTCTTATGTGCGAAGGAGCGATCACGGGTGCTTGACGCGAGTTAGACATTGAACAAAGCAATAATCGGAAGGGGAAAAAAATCATACCTAGTGACATAATTACCTCAGATTACCCCCCATGACCCGTTCTGACAAAGGCCCCTGTCTATCAAAATGTTCCGTAGATTGGCATTTTCACACCTACTTTGCAGGTATGAGTTCAGGCATGGTAACTTAAGATCCATACAAGAACTCATAAGAAACATGTAAATTGTGAAATTAACTTGAATATCAATTCCAACAAAGAGATATCACATTAACAATATTTGTGTACTCAGAACGATTCCGAAGCACATAAAGACTTTACAATATTTTGTATGTAAGTTGATTACAAATCAAATTCAAAGATTATGACCAAGTAAATGGCTTTTAGAAATCCATATATGTTGGGTAAATTTGATTCTCAAACTAATATGAGAAAAAAAATAATAATAAACGACAAACTTATCATCTATGTTGAAGGAAAAGTTCTCCTCTTGGCTGACCAAAATCTTGCATTTATGTCGAACAAAAGCCTCACAAAAAACTGAAATACGGACAATCGCAGAGTTATTTCCCTTAACTTGCAGATGTCAAATTTATAAACATTTCAATTGAACAATATGTATTTTATTTTAACCAAACTTTAAAATCATCTGTAAAATTGGAACAAATTAATTCATAATTTGTGTATTTGTAATTTTCTTCATGATCCTGACTTTGGTGTAATGCATTGTTTTCCCGCAATTACCGCAAGGGGACGTTGCCTAAGCTGGCGAAGTCGGTGTGAAACATTTTTTTCTACCACTCGTCATCGATTTTGTTTCAGAAAACGTGTATGTTGAACTGAATTCCATGTATAAAATATAAAATATAATGTATAATTTATTATAGAAATTTAATAATGTAATAATTATATATATATATATATATATATATATATATATATATATATATATATATATATATATATATATATATATATATAGATGTAGCAATCAAATAACAAAATAATAATGTAATAATTGAAATGATTTATATATAAATATATGAAATATGAACATATCGATGTTTAAAAAATAAAATATATTATGGTCTGCTCTCTTCCACTATTAATCTCTGCTTCAGTGGCAGATTACTAAAGTTAACTCAATGACATAAAGTTACTTGAAGCATTTGTTCTTTATTTCCATAATTTGTATATCATGAGACAATCAGCAAAATACGGTTTAATTTAATTATGAGAAATGAAGGGGAATGGAAATATGAAGAAACGTTCAGGTCAGGAAAGATATTAGTGTAGACAAACGGATTGTTACAACATTGAATTATCGAATGTTTATTATTCAAATAGCAGTTGTGAATAGGTGAATGGGGTGTAATTAAACAGTCATGACATATACCAAATGTCACAACAGACATTGTCACTTTTATCTCTTATTTTAACCCACCTTTTATACACGCTGTTTTATTCTTCATCTGGTAAGATTAATCATGCACAAGCATCTCGGCATTTTCCTGAGGATCTGAGTTCTCAAGAGTCCCAATGTTATTACAAAGGACTAAAGAAAGGGGGAGGGGGTTCGTAAGCAGATTGTCAAAATTTGGGGAAGTCACTGACACTTACTATTGTATCAAAGATGTTTAATCATTTGTGTGTTGGTAAAGAAAACCAAATCAGAAAACATAGGTATTTATTGCATAGATGTTGGTATATAATGAGTATACACTAATGTTTAATGAGAGAGCAAGATTCGGAATGGAAAAATTCCATTGTGCAGATCATTTCGGTAACCAGATAAAGTTTCCATGAGTTACCTGAGCACATGATAACATTTTTATTGCAGTGATGTAAGTGTTCAAGGAAGATATTATAGTACAGTACATTTTTAACTACTATTTTCATTTGTCCCTCTCCAATGATCTGTCCCCCAGATTTGAGATAGGAAGACACGTACATTGTCCCCCGCAATTCCAAGAAAACCTTAACTAGACACTGGCGTAAGTGTCATCTTTCTGATAGCTTTTTGTTTAGAAATTTATTATTTGCAACATTATGCTTGCTGTTTCAGCGTTCTGCAGTGACATAAAGACTAACCCAAAAGTATGCTGCTTCATAAAGGTGAATAAATGACCCATTTCATGTTGTGAAAGTTCTCATAATTTTGCAATCTTGCACTCGATCAGAAGTTGGTCTCTTTATAAAATCTGGTGTTGGTGGAGATGGTTCTAAGGTATATGCAACCCAGCTACAAATCTCAGCGAAAGTAAGATGGAGTAAAATCAGCTGATGATCAGCATTGAGTAACTTATTTTAGATAACTTATTTTAGATATTTTTTTAATATTGTTCGTAGAATCACCGATGAAAGCACCATTATACCTTGCCGAATATTCAATCTGTACATCTAACAATGTTGAGATATAGCTTATGTATTCGTATAATCATTGTTAGATGGCATATCAACACAGAACATTGCAGTACTGATATAGCAGAGGTCGGGATTTCCATATTCACTGCACAATTATATTGTGATAAGCCAATGGGGTTTCTTTACCGAGCGAATCCAATCCTGGCGTGAATCCTGCTTGAAGTTACTTTGTTTACCCCTGATATCCAAGGACTTCTCGACAAGTACAGTTGTCAACTGGAACTTCCGGCGCGCCCAGACCTTAAATAATGTTCCACTAATCAATGATGACCACAAACATCACAACAACACATTTGTATCACAACTTCACAATTGCATGCCAACCTCATAACTGCATGGTTTCTCCTTGTTACTTTTCCGTAACATAGCGCTAATACCTAACTAATATAACATACGACTCACAACTCAAACACCAAATACAGGGAACTATTTTTCCTACTCTAACACTAGATCAGTCAGGTCATGATTTTAAGCTTCATTTCGCCTGTAATTCTACACCATATTTACCATCAGAGCAACAATAAAAGGCGCCTCCAGATAATTTAACAACCCCTTCTCAGTTATTCCACTGTACAAAATTATCAGTCCCTGTCACCAATACTTCACATTGAGATACACAATCAATTAACACAATTAGATTTTAATAGGAACTACTTGGCTCCGTGCCGATTTATGCGGCTTTGGCCTGAACTAATTACGAAACTAAACCATGTGATCTCATTAACACCGCTCTGTGACGTTTGCCCCTAGAAAATGGCTAATTACTCGGGCTGAGGAATATTTCCCCAACACCGACTTTCCATAATCAAACAAGTAATCACAAACAAATCTAACAAATCCCTCAAATGGAGAGGTATATATAAATGGCGCACACTCCAAATTTATTACAATGCTCACAATGCAAAATATACTTGAAGTAGAAAACTAATTGTTTCGGACCATGATTACAACTCCTAGATTATCCGTTTCCTCCCTGCATGGATCACTTTGAAGCATTTTGTGCTCCTGATACAGATAATAAATACATCTTTGAAGGAAGTATTTAAAGAAATGTAGTTGAACTTTATGACTGCTGTGGTTTGCACATAATTACTTTGTCGCTATCTAATAATAATAATAATAATAATAATAATAATAATAATAATAATAATGAGGACTTTGTATAGCGCCTAATCTTTAGAAGCTCTAAGCGCTTTACAACATTTGACCAGACTTAAAAAAAAACAAAAAAAAAACAAAAAAACAAAAACAAACGTATATAATGATATGATTACAAAAATAAAAACAAACACCACGAAAGTAGAAACGGAAAATATGCTGTAAATATTTAAGGCAAGGATACATTATTAGGTCTTTAAGTCTGTTCTTGCAGTTGAAACAGGTGAGTTTTAAGAGCGCTCTTGAATGAAATCACTGTGTCTTTGTGTCTAAGTGCAGTGGGCAATTCGTTCCACGTTGCTGGGCCCTGGTATGCAAAAGAGCGTTGTCCATATGATTTCATCTTCATATTGGGAATAATGAGAATACGAGTGTCAGAAGAGGAGCGTAAGCAGCCTGCAGGTGTGTACACATGGGTGAGGTCAGATAGGTATGTTGGACTGGAGCCCGTCAGTGAAACGTAGCACAGAGAACAAATTTTGTGTTTAATTCTGGATCGTATGGATAGCCAGTGTAGGGCACAGAGCAGGGGAGAGGCGTGCTCTGATCGTGGTACTCTAACGACGATCTGAGAAGCTGTATTTTGAACCTTTTGAAGTTTCTGAAGTAGATATTGAGACGAACCAGACAGAATTGAGCTACAATAGTCCAGTCTTGAAAGTACTAAGGAACACACAAGTGTTTTAGTGGCATCAACTGAAAGATACTTGCGAATGGAGCTGATTCGTCTCAGCTCAAGATATGCAGCCTTGCATATGTTCATGACATGTTGATGCAATGAGAGAGTACTGTCAAGAGTGACACCGAGGTTTCGTACTGACTGTGTGAATTTAATGTTGGTGTTGCTGATATTTATTGCGTGAGGTAAGGGATGTGAATGAGAAAGTCTTTGTGTTGTAATCAGGATGGCTTCAGTTTAATCATCATTCATCTGCAGCTTGTTACATGTCATCCATTATTTCACATCGGAAATGCACCTCTTTACGCCTTGGATGGTAGCTTCAACTTCAGCTGGATGGCTAGATTTGTATATTTGGGTGTCATCAGCATACAATTGGTGAGACACTGGATGATGATCTATGACACTTGAGAGTGGCTGAGTGCATAGAATGAAGAGAACAGGTCCAAGAACAGACCCCTGTGGAACACCACAGCATAGGTCAACACAATTTGTGTCCTGTTGACCAAGTAGGACTTGAACCATGGTAAGGCCGTATCATGAATGCCAAATACATGCTGGAGACGGTGAAGTAATATATCATGGTCTATAGTGTCAAATGCTGCAGACAAGTCAAAGAGAGTGAGGACTGTAATCTTTCCGCCATCCAAAGCAGAGAGAAGGTCATTGACTACTTTCAGAAGAGTAGTTTCAGTACTGTGGCAAGGGCGATATGCAGACTGTACATTGCTAAAAAGACTGTTTGAATTAAGATGAGATACAAGTTGGGATAGAACAACTTTTTCTAAGATTTTTGACATGAATTGGGGATTAGAAACTGGGCGGTAGTTCTTTAAATCATTATGGTCGAGTGTTGGTTTCTTCAGCAGAGGCTTTACAATGACAGTTTTGTAAAAATGATGGGAATTCCTCAGATGAGAGAGAGGTATTAATAGCATCAGTTAGTGAAGGCAGTATTGGATCCAAGCACTCTAGCAGCAGTGACGTCGGAATTGGATCCAGTTCACATGACTTTGGTGCACTCTTCATCACGATTGTACGTACTAAATCCATAGAGACAGGTTCAAATGCTGGTAACGGTTGCCGCTGAAATTCTGTATCGCAACTGTATGGTGACGACGAGTCAACTGAAATTGTGTTGTCAAGTTTATCTCTGATGGTTTGTACTTTGTCACGGAAGAAATTTGCAAACAGGTCCGGAAGGTCGACTAAAGAGAAGGTAGCTGGAAGTGGTGTACATTTGTTCCTTGACATTAGCTTGTTGGTAATCTCAAATAGCTCTTTGCAGCTGAAACTTTCCGTGATCTTAGTACTGTAGTGGGCTGATTTCGCTGCATGGACTATGTTTGTGACATTCTTCTTAGCGGCATCATAGATCTGCTTATGAATAGTGAGTCTGGTGGAAAGCCAAAGCCTCTCAGCTTTACGGCGGTCTCTTTTAGCAGTGCGAAGCTGGTCCCTAACACTGCTATACCACGGAGAACACTTCTGAATTGCTACACTGCACTTGGTTGCTGGGGCATGGTTGTCGAGCAATGAACGCAGGCAGTTATCAAGTTGTTCTGCTGTAGTAGGTAAGCTAGTTGTTAGGTTTGCTTGGATGTCAGGCATTAGTTTGGTTCTGGCATTAGTTTGGTTCTGACAATCTAGCTTTCCTAACAGCCTAATTAAATGTTTGTGATAAGTTATTTAAGCACACAGAGGATAAGTGACACCTCTAATATTCCAAGATGAGATGTATTATGTTTATCTATATAATTTTGTAACTCCTGGTACATTATTTTGTTTAAATTTAAAAATTTTTATTCTTGGCTATAAATTGTAGTGATTGAGTATAGATGGATAACGTACTTGCATTGGGTCTATTTTAAGATACCAAAGAACGTTAAACTGCGTAGGCTGTATAAATCTATGGCTATGTACGCATTTACAGTTACTAATAATGAAGTTATTAGTAAATATGTTGACAACATTGTGCCTTTTCCTATTGGACAGGATGGTCAGGTGGTATCTTAGAAGAGTTCAGTTAATTCCCATTAGATGGTTTCAATCATATGAGGTCTTCTACGATGTTGGACATCTGCGATTGCTACGTAGGTATTTGTGATAATACGCGTGCTTTAGCTTTGCACCTGTATATAAGCAGCTCATACTGGGCAGTTTTCTTATTCTGATTTCTTGTGTTCTTGTTGTAACATCAATTCAGCAGACGTGATTTATGTTGTATTGATAAATCTGAGATTTATTCTCCTCTGGTTTGATTTGTATACTTCGGAGTTTAGTTCTCATTTTCCTTCCAAGTAGCATCTCCGCAAGAAATTTGTTGGTTCTTACATAATGTGTTGCTCAGTAATTGCCTAAAAAGTTGTACATTTCTTGTTTCGAACTTCTTCGTTCTGTATTAGCTGTTTTTATTGCTTTTGCAGTAATACTCATAAACCTTTCTGCTTCTCAGTCAGCGTGAGGCCATAAAGGTGTGATTTTCCGTTTCTTGAATCCCATGTATTCTGCAAATTTTGCAAACTCTTTTCCAGTGAATGGTGGTTCATTTTCCGTTTTTACAGCTTCTCGTATTCAGAACATTAAAAATAATTTGCCTAGGTGCAGGATGACAGCTTTTGCAGATAAGAAGTTAATAATTTCACCAACGGGATACCTTGAGTAATCATCAAAAAGTACCATTAACGGGACTCCAAATGGAAGAGAGCCACTGAACCATGCTAATTTGACATCAAGGGTTGTCTGCAAGAACGGTCCTTATAAGTGGCTCCATCATCTGCTTTGGCGTTGCTGCAAGGAATAGTATGCAACTTTTACAGAAATCATCTACTTGTTTGTCAATAACAGGAAACTATATTTTCGCACGAAGAAGTTGCTTTATCTTGCATATGCTTTGATGGCCTTCATGTGCTAGTTCTATCACGCTATTTTGTAGCTCTTTCGGAATTACTATTTTCCTGTCCACACAGTAGGACAACACCATTTGAAAATGGAACGATTATGAGCTCAGGTACACATGGAAGTGCTCGCAATTCTAAACCATTGCGAGTGGTTCGCGTTCTGTCTGTGAATACCGCATTTGTACATCTGCAAGTACTCTACTTACGTAGGCATTAATCTTTCCATTCTGAGTTAATTGCGCGCCTAGCCCAAAGTACTCGCATCTACAATTAAATGTCTTTCCTTATGAGGGTCGATATTATTGCGTCTCTTGCTAAATCTTTTTTGTGAGTTTTTCAAACGCTCTGTGGTGTTTGTCAGTCGATTTCCATGGTTGACTTTGCTTGGTTAAGGTTCGAAGATGATCATTGATTGTCGGATGATTTGGGATAAATCATCCCACATAGTTTGTCATGCCTAGAAAACTGCGTACGTCTGTTACATTTGATGGAATACTGGCACTTTTAATTGCTTCCACTTTCTTTTGATCTCAAGAAATTCCATCTTTGCTGAAAATGTATGATCCAAAGAACTAAATTTTGTCTTTGTTAAAATCACACTTCTGTTCATTTAGTGTCCAACCATTTTCTGTTTACGTCTGAAAGAAGATTATAGATTTTTGTCCTATTCTTACTAAGTGCGACCAAATACTAGAACGTCATCGCTAATATTCTTTGTACCGTGTAGTCCTTCCATTGCTGTGGAGAGTGTGTTTTGAAATATCTCCGCTGCAGATGATATTCCGAAAATGAGGCTTTTATATCTCCGTGGTCCAGTATGAGTCGAGAATGTTGTAATATTTCTTCCTATTTCGTCCAATTCCAGTTGATGGTAGCCCGAATTTAGATCAGATTTAGAGAACACGGTTGCGCCATTCTGATCTACTGTAAGATTGTCGCTTGTTGATGCAATGTGTCTCGTGGTACCGCTTCATTGGGCAAACACATATCAACGCAGATCCCGATTTCATCGGAGTTCTTGGTTTTCGGTGCAACCACGATTGGAGATACCCAGGGAGTAGGTCCATCTACCTTCTCAATAATGTCTAATTTTTCAAGTCTTTCCTTCTCTATTTCAATTTTCTGCCGAATGTGAAATGGTATACGTCGGTGGGGCTGAGTTACGGTGTTCTCATCGGTGTATGTCTTTCAATTTTCCGATTCCTTTGAAGATATCTGTGAACTTCTTGCACAATTCTTCAGAATTACTCTTCAATGTAGCACATAATCTTGGAATTATTTGTAACTGCATGCTTGTTTCATAGCTCAGTAGATTTCCAAAATTTCCTTTGGCTACATAGAATGGAGTTTGCAGGCCAAAGGTGTATTCTTCGTCTGAACACTCAAATGTACTATCTTTATCTTGTTGACTTTCTACCTGATTAACTTTGTTTCATTTTGCCTTGAGCCTTGATCGTATGGCATTTGCAAAATGGTTTTTATTCATGCATTGTTTCCCTTTTGATATTCACCACCACAATTTCTGCCTGTTTTATTTCTGTATTATTGTTTGTTGCTGCCTTTAGCTTTCTACCTGAAATGTGTCATATTTCTGAGATGACTCTGTATCATTCCATTTGTTATCACATTGGTATTCTCCCTCTCAGAGTTTTATTTTTCTGTTGTTTGCATGTCGGAGAGTTCCTGAGCACGGGCAAGTGTAAGAAGATGTTTCAGATCCATCTCTTCACGAAGTGCAAGACGTCTTAGGCGTGTTGACACACATCCTTGAATTACTTCCGACTTTATTTTTTATCGGCTTCATTGAATTCGCACGGTGCTGAACAGTTTCTTTAGATTGGTGGAGAAATCATCAATCGATTGTCCACTTTCTTGTTTTTCTTTACTAAATTTGTGTTTTTCAAACTCGTGGTTTTTCTTAGGTTCGAAGTAGTTTGTCAGCTTTTCTATGGCGGTTGGGTGATCTTCGCTTGTCTCTTGGAGGATTTCGAAACTATCACTTACTTCCTCTCCTGCATAGAGGAAAAGGACTACACGTCGACGTTTTGTGTCTCTGACGTACATTCCGATCAAAAGGTTATAAGGTCGTTTCACCCACTTCTTCCAACGGACATCAAGTGCGTTTTCATCGACTGAGAAAGGCGAGAAATTGGGCAGACTTGCTGTCATTATCATAGATGAAGCTTTGTATTTCAAGTGTGCAACACAGTAGCAGGTCTGTAATAAGTCTCTGAGCAGAATGTCAAACTGTCCTTATTCTTCCCTTATCATCTTCAGCTTTGTCATCTATATCCTCTTCGCCATTGTTATGTTTGGGTTCAGTAAGGAAAGATTAAATGAACCGTTTCTACAAACACGTGTTTATTCCATAACATACATGATACAACTGACTCGCTTATCTGCCCTACTTCTGGCACACTATATATCATTTTTGTCAGTGGTCTCTAGATTACAAGGTAAAAGATACGAGCTATTTTACAGTCATAACAACGGCATTTCATAATTCAACCGACAGGTAAACAGACAATACGTATTTGCAGTGTAACAGTACATATGCAGAGAATGTAGTGCTAATGGTAACTAACGGCAGATTTTAAAGACAATGCAAAGATAGGTGACAGACATTTCAACAGCAGATTAAAAGACAATGCAATAGTGAATAAAAAATAGTACATCATCAAATTAAACTACATCACGGTAATAAACAACATGCAGATTCCCATTTTTGTATTTTTTTAATGTATGAACATATGTAACACATCTCAGACGGAATACAGTTAATAATTTAGCTACGGAATATGGCGATGTAATTGTTTAAAAGCATACACATTGGAATGATTACAGCTGATTAAAAGATAATACAAAAGGCCTTCATTGTGTAAAAATAGTGACATCAGAAGAAATGAGGATACTAAAAGTTAAAATAGAAGACATTGCTTACTTACAATAGTCATTAAGGTACCAGGATTTAAGTGTGACTATCTCAGTGAAGAAGAGATAACCCTACGGCTTAAATTTAGTTGAGAATCAATATCTACTCCAAGGAGTACTACAGAGTCCTCTCATGGTATTTCGTAGTTTCTGTAATGATATTGGTTTTTTTTGTGCTCTTTTGACAAAGAATAATAACTTAGAATTTCTGAGGGTTTGCTTGCATACCATTTGCTGCTAACTAGTCAGTCAGTATCTTGGCATAGTGTAAAATCTAGAGTGGAGTGTTGGAGTGCAGTCTGGAGTAGAGTGTAGAGCCTGGAGTGGAGTCCGGAGTCTGGAGTGTATTGATCCAGAAGATGTTACGGTGTTTGTTTGTTCTCATTTGCATATGTTTATGTCTGAGCCTTGTAATTATAACATTTTCACTGTAATCCAAAATCTCAACAAAAGACCAAACACTTCAGCCAAGATATCTTCAAAGTCATCTTTGCATTGTTCTGCCAGCGTCAAATGAACAATTGGTGACAAATAAGAGCAATTGAGTTACATGCAAAATGTTCCGAAAAACAATGAAATAGTTTCCATTAATATTTTGAATTTAATGTTAACATTAACAAAATCAAAAAATGAACAACCTTGTGTCAATGGACGATATAAAACATATAAACATATTATTTAGCCCCTATTCTACCACTTCAAATCTGCGAACACAATTTCAAAATATGCAAACTGTTTCTTCATAAACAACAGTACACACATCTTAGTACAATATTCAGCTGGCATTAATGTTATATTACTTTGAAAATTCACCAAAATATTTGGTCTTTGGTTGGACTTTTGGGTTACAGTGATAGTGTTATAATCACTGACTCAGACATAAACATATGCAAAAAGAAACACGGTAATATCGTCTAGATAAATACACCCCAGACTACAGACTAATCTCCTGACCCCACTGCAACACTCCACTCTAGATAGTAAACTATGACCAGTGTTTATAGAACAAATATTAAATTATCTGGACCTTCATGGATGTAAGATATCGTATTGCTGTTTCATCAGAGGGAAGGTCAAAATTATCATATAGCACCGTTTCTAGAACACTACACATGGGTAACTCCAAATGAATTAATGCACATGACAATAACAAACACTTGTAAATTGTATCATACGTGCAAAACGTACGAAAGAAACTGGCGGCTCTTAAATAACCACCCTAATGAGTAACTTATAGACGGGACGAAGTTTCCGGTATATAGCACGGGATCTTGTGGATTGTATGGTACGTTACATAGCTCTGCATGTTCATGTTTGTTATCTGACTGATAGGTTAATTCAGTTGTGAGTATATTTACGTCAATACATGAAGATTATTTAACACCGAGGCATGGGAAACACACCATAGCAGCCGATCCAAACTTGTCTGGACAGGATGTGAATATTAATTATAGTATGTATATGTTTAATTTTCTCTGTAATACCGATGACAATTTTACAAAATATAAATTAGTTACAATTTTCTTAACATTAACAAAAGCTCAGCTAACCTTTGCACTAAAGCTGCAAAAATAATACTTGATTTGACTAGACCAACATGTAGTTCGCCGCCATTTTTCCGGATATTACTGGGGCGGTACCAGTTATGTCAGAAAGAAAAAAATCGGAGATCTGCTTGTTGGTCTAATGTATGGGCTATCGTAGTGTATAAAGAAATTGATAAAGTATATTGTATTTGATTTAATCGTAAAAAATTTGATTTTGATGAATAGTTAAGATAGAAGTCGCTAAATAATGCAAGGAAAAGATGTCAAGGTTAATTTAATCCTAGACTCGGTTCAAGCTTCAAGAAACAGAGTTTTATGAGTATGAGGTCCTGCAGTCTTTGTCCGTGAACTACAATAGATAAATACAGCAAAAAAGAAATATTCAAATTGAAATATGTAGGTGAAAATTATTTCAAAACCACAAGACTCCTTACTATCATTGTAGTACTAGTCGTCTACTGTTGGTAGAAGTTATATGAAATGAAACAACAGCTCATAGTGCGCATTTGCATTTAAAAATTCACATGCTTGTTCACCACGGATCAATTCCATAGCTGGACTTCAAAAAATAAACAACCAAAACTCGTAAAACGCAGACCATTGCATGTCAATGGGAAAATCAGGTTTTAGAGAATACTAGATAAGTGAAACAAGTCGAATATATATATATAGTATATATATATATATATATATATATATATATATATATATATATATATATATGCACATAGTGTTATTCAATGCCCAAAACACTGATAAGTACCATATGGGTCATATTGTGTTATTCAATGCCCAAAACACTGATAAGCACCATATGGCTCATCTAGGAGAGTAAGGTCCCAGTTATACATTGATTCACACTGCGTAATCCCGTCCGATTAATGCCATTTTGAAGAAAAAGTTCAAATTCAAATGTCTGGAGATTTTATACTTGTAGTTGTTGTTTGCATTTTTTTGTGGACCCCACCTGCACTGTATAAAGTTCTTAAACGCCTTACACGCTTTCAACCAAACTATGGTTAATTCATGTGCACTCGTCAGATTTGGAAACAATGGAGATCTATATCAGAAGTCAATCTTCTTATATGTATGACCAAAGGGATGGTAATGTGAGGGGAAAAGTTGAAATGTATAAGAAAGTAACACAGTCAGCAGTTACCAGTATCAAGTTTCTATTTAACAAGACCTTTTCGGTGAGAATTTGCAAAATATGTCAATATCAGGGACGGATTGTGGGATTGAGGCAATGACAAAACTGGCTAATTGGGTCAGCTACATGACAAATCTGGGTAACTGGGTCGTATTTTTTTAATGCTGTTTCAGTACCATATTAGGTATGGTATGATCTGTGGGGAAAGAGGGTTGTCCTTCATTTAGTAAGGTTAGAAAATTATAGTTTTATGTAAAGAACGTGGGTGTATGTCAAATATCCTGTATATAATTTCCGGTTACGCAAATTGACATCAAGAAACCAGATGGTGATGTGGCTCATCGATTTCTAGGTCAATATAAAATATGTTTCAGCATCAGCATCAAGTTGAAGCCAACTAGTTGAAACAACAAAACTTTCAAGTTTTTATTAAATCGTCATGTAACATTTTGAAATCTGAACGCTTTTTGTATTTGCCTTTGAAAAAGACTCATTTAGAGTTGAAAGTGCTTAGGCTAGTTAGAAACTATATATATATATATATATATATATATATATATATATATATATAGAGAGAGAGAGAGAGAGAGAGAGAGAGAGAGAGAGAGAGGGAGAGTACAAGAGATGAGA
>JAECUM010063026.1:0-24647 GCA_016617855.1 Megalonaias nervosa
TATATATATATATATATATATATAAAGAACCTATTCTTTTACATATATACAGCTTTTGTATTATAAGCTAAAGTGCCACGTGATCACAATTTATGTTGTTCCTGAGTACATACGTATTCCAATCTTAATCCATTGTGGGAAATTAAAAAATATGTCATCTTAATGAAACTTTAGAGCTTTACATAATGTGTTGCCAAATTTTACTTCTTTAGTTATTATTTATTTATTTAGTTATTTGTTTTTTGTTTTCATTAATTTGCCGATAATTAGATGGTAGCCGTTCTCTTGGGAGCATATCGTTTGGTAGCCGGGATGTGTCGTACCCCGTAATTTTATATGTGCTGTTGTATTTTTCAATTATATTATTTTCATTTAATAAAACAGAATTGTCAATTTTTTAAATAATGTATTTTAATAATGCAGTTTTATTGCTAGAAATGAATAAGACCTCAAATTTAAAAAATTGCTAAAAGTACCATAAAGCATTAAATAAGAAAAATATGTAACAAGTCTAAAAATGGATCTTAAAAAAACAGTCTGTATACATAATTATTATAGAGCATAAAATCGCGAAAATAAGTTTATGAAGTTTATGAGATATATGAATAGAACAGAACAGCTTCTTCTATAGGCCATGAGGCAGCGAGAAAACTATGTACACAAGAATCAATCAGATTTAAATGATACAATACCGTACTTAGAGGAAAAGGATAAAGATAATTAACTTTTAATGAAAGTAATGAAGCAGTAATTAGAATAGTAATTAAGTGATAATTATAGTATATGTAATAATTAAAATATTACTAAAGAATGCGTGAAATTAAACCAAATATATCTTTTCATATTGCTGGGCAAAAATCCAGGTTAAGAAAAGACAAGGTTATGAAACTATTGATATCCATTTTCTATTTTTGTATTCAGAGTGCAAAATAAATAAGAGAACAAAGTTTGACCGTTATCAGAGCCCACTCAATAAAGTCTGCATGCAAGTGAAATGCATACTGCTGTTACTCAACATAATATTAAATCTTACTGCCTATCTTTGTAAGAGTTGTGATTGGAATAAAAGCACAAATAATTCTTCCACATTCTCATTGCATGATCTTCCTACATCCGGTCAAGTGAAATCATAACCTCTCGTACGATGGACGCCATCTTTAATTTCTTCTTGAGCCTACACTCTACTCGATTCAGTCAATAACTGCAATGATTTGGTTCTTTGCGCCAAACACAAATCATGTGCGCCCTAGTGAGACAGATTAGTGATCATGAAGCCACCTTTGTCGTATTAGATACACCTATTAAAGTCAGCGGAACGTTTAACAAAGACGTTTCGCTGCACAGATCAGCAAATTTCTATAGATAACAATCGTGTTAAAATAACAAATTGGGTTTAGCTGTATTATCGCTATACTACCGTCAATCATGCGTGCGAAACTATTAATTTAATCTTCCGAATCTAGCTATAAGACATATCCAAATAACAAAAGTCACGATTAGCTAACATATATATCCCAATAACAAAGGTCACGATTAGACGTGCAACCGAAAAGGCAATTTACTTAGTGTTCATCCTTCTTGGTCATGTAACTGTGGATCGTTCTAGACTGAAATTTTTGGTTTAGAACTAAATATTTATCGCAACAGTGATAATAGCACATATTTCCAAGACATTTGAGTAGTATAGTGGGACGATAGGGCCCTCATCATGCCAAAGAAGGAAAAACAGCCTTGGACGATATGGCCCCAAAATTTATAGGCCCAAATGGCACACCCTGGAACGATATGGCCCCAAGGTTAATTATAGGGACAATAGGAATGGAACAGGTCGGGTGACGACATGGTACTTGACACTTGTAACAATGTGGAAAGTGGCTGACCTGAATACACGCAGTTACTCCAGGTAGGGACAAATGCAATAGAGAGACAGAGACATATACAACACAACCATAGATTGATGAACATCAATCTATCATACCCAAATTATACAACCGACTAAAAAAATTATTTTAGGCAAGAAAGAACAAATCTTTTCGAGGCATATGAAAGTGGCCCTGAAAAGGGCCTTTGTGTTCTTATTCTATTGTCTCCACTTCTTCCACCACGTTCTCACTTTTTCAATGATTCCTTTCTTCTTCTTCTTTTCTTCTTCTGGAATCCAGTCAGGATGTCACATAGCTCTAAACTTTTCCTGTACCTTCATCCAGTTCTTGTTCAGTCTCTCAAACTCTTCTTTTCTCTTTATGTTTTCTTTGTCCTTTCTTTCTTTTGTCCAGGTCTCTTTAATCTTCTTCACTTCTTCTTCCATCACGTTTTTCATCTTGTCTTCGGCTTTCTTTAACAGGTCTAAGCCCCACTTGACAAAAGACCACTCTGTGCAATTAAACGTATCTTGCAAGAAGCTCCTCACTTTGATGACAAGATCAATGGCTTCCTTCAATGTCCCCACTCTTACATTCTTAGACTTTATAAATCCTCTTAATTTTTCCACCTCCTCTTCTATCATTCCGGCCACCTGATCCCTGGCTACTTTGAGGCTATTGACTTGACTGGTCACGAAGTCTTTCGAGACTGGATAGCTCCATTCTTTTTCAAGCCTTTTCACCACGTAGGCTGCATCCATCATCCAGAAATAACTTTGCCTTAATTCATTAAACAAATTTATTTTTTCTTGAAGGTGTTGATTAGTCAACGCAGGTAGCCAGACTGATGATGATGATAAGGATTAAAATCGCCTATGCATTCGAGTGCTTTTGCGACTGGTTATAGCCCCGGGCTGGGCCCTTTGCCCCGGGCTGGGCTAACTGACGAGCGCTCTGCTTTATATCCGTGGAACACGGACGTGAAGGAAAACATCTCTTACACTCATTTCACATATTATATACTATCCACACAAATGAACGTGAATGCATAAAACATACACACTATGCTATCCATACAAACGAACGAGAATGCATAAAACACACCATATTTACTATCCACACAAACGGGAAGAGAAGAAAAAATACACCATATCTACTATCCACACAAACGAACGAGATTGCATAAAACATACACACTATACTATCCACACAAACGAACGAGAATGCATAAAAACATACACACGATACTATCCACACAAACGGGAAGAGAAGAAAAAAACACACCATACTTACTATACACACAAACGAACGGGAAGGCAAACACACACACACATATCAGTAAAGAAGTGAGTGTTTATAGTCACACTACTTCACATTCACACAAATTGGTAACTTGAATATTCTCTTACCTAGAGATCTGGCTAGCCCTGAGAAGGGCTGTTGTTTTAGAACTGCAGATGCACCCGTTTAGTGATGACATCGTCCAGGCCGTGCCCCACACACGCATCGCCGGCTCCAGTCATTCTCCCAATTAATGCGTATGATTCCGAGCGCAGACGGGGCTTGAGTGGCCACATCATCCCAGTTTTCACTTTGAGGGATAGTAAATACTTGTTCCCTCTGCCTTCTCCTATGCCAGACCCGGGGATGATGCGGTGTCTGTGGCTCCCACTCTTGCCGCTGTCTCTCCAATTCCTCCAATGCTTCCTGCTTCCAGTTTTCTGCCTGGGGGACAGCGGCTCTTGGTACTGGTGGTTATGGTGGTAGAGGCTGTGGAAGTCTTTGTTGTGGAAGTGGTGGCTGTTGAGGCGTTGGTGTCACACCTCAGGCTTTACCTCACACACAGGTCTTAGCATAAGGCGAGGCAGGATCCCTTGCTTCTTTTCCTCCTCCTCTTCTTTCTTCTTCTTCTCTTCCTCTTCCTCTATCCTGGCTTCTTCTGCAACGGCTCCATGGCCAGCTCGTCCAGGAGGAGTCTGGCATACTCCAGGTGCATTTGAAGCTTCAGCAGGTTTGTGATTCTGTTACTCATGTTCAGTGTTGATACGTCAACGATGGGTAGCCAGACTAACGATCGCGTCGCTTTATATACTTGCAGCACGGACGTGAAGAAAAATATCCCCTGACACCAAAACTTACCATCACATTAAATGCACGGACCTAAAAGAAACACTCACGTTGTATTTTTTTACTTACAAACACAGACATGCACGATTCGACAAGACAGAGAAAAGATGTGTGGATTTTTATTTTACTGACAAAAGAAACGAAGTGCTTATAGACACACTTCTATTTATTTTAACATACAAACACACAAAATTTTTTTTGGCAATTGAATTAGTCTGTCTTTTCGAGAGTATTGGGGGAGCCATGAAAAGGGCTGTTTTGTTGACGGGGAGTGATGGCAATCGTTTTTACTGTCTAAGATTGCGTCCCAGTCTGGCAGGCTTTCCTATACGATAAGGCCTCCTTCTGCGGAAAGAGAAGGAGAACTCTTTGATGTCCACACGACAGTCGACAAAACCTCTGTCTGGTTCTTGCTGTTGCTGTTGCTGCTGCAGCTGTTGTTGTTATTGCTGTTCTCTCTGCTTCTAAAGTCTGTACTTCGCTGTCTATTCTTCTTGTTCTTTCTTGATTCCCTCTCTGAAGACCTCTTCTGCCAGGTCTTGGGCTATTGATAACATCCTGACATTCTCTATCTCTTCAGGCTTCTGTATCAGGTTTAGCCTGACACGATGTAAATTCACGTAAGCTTCGTTCAGCTTGGTTAGTCTGGAAGGCATCTTCGTAGGTTGACGAGACAACAGTGGATGGCCAGACTGGAGATCAAGCCGCTTTATATGGTTCAAACGCGGACGCGATAGAAAACATCCCTACTAGGTTTTTTTTTTGTTGGGTCGAAACGTTATGATAGCGAATGTCATGGTGAGGGATAGAGAGAAATCAAAGAGCATATATTCACAGTCTTTGTGAAGACAAACGACACACATATGTTTTCAAAACACAATATTTTTATTCAACAAACAATGAACCACTAACAATTAACAATAACATCAGACAACTATTTTTGACAAGGTTGACAAAGTTGTGAAATCATGTGAGATTTCCACTGATAGAAGCCATGAGGCCATTGATTTACACTACGTTTCCTAGCTAAAGACAAAAGATAGCCATAATGTTCACAAAACCATCGATCTACTTTCTCATCGTTTCTAGAAGTGTTACTATCGAAATAAGTCACTAAATGTTCTAAAGGATATCCAAGACTGCGTTGATGAAGAAAATACACACAATATTGTCCACACACCATAGAATCTGTGCCTTGTAATTGCACGTTATTGTATCGTGTCGTCTGGGCATTTCTTCTCATAAAGTCAATGATGTTGTCTTCCAAAGCGGGTAATCCATACGAATCAAAATACTCCACACAATCCTCTTGAGGGAAGTAAACGGCGACCCAGTGAGTTCCTGGGAGATGACTGTCGTCCGTGTTGATGACATAAGCTTGATGGTCTTGGGGTTTGGGATGAGGTAGTTCATCTTTAGCGCACACGACAGGATTCCAAGAGGCCAGCGTACGAACTGTTATTCAAAAGGTAATAAAGTTCCCAGGTATCCATTTTTTTGTTTTGTTGTTTTTCTCCACAGGTAATGATAAGTCATCAATTCAATTCTGACTTTTTGTTTGAAAAGCTCTGTCAAGTAGCTGTTTCTTCGCTTCGTCTCCGCACTCTGGGCTAAGAGAGATTCGATGCGATAGATCTCTAGAGTAGTCAATGGATGGCAGGAATGATCACGCAAGCCTTTATACCACTCATGCAACACTGTTTCTTCTGAGATGAGACTCCAAGCGTCGTCCAGATACTCGTCCAATTTTTCTTCTTGACTAATCACCAAACATTTATCGTGTTGAATTTGACTGGGATGATCGTTTTGACATCCATAGCAATCTTTCTTTCTCAATTCCGTAATTTTACCCGCCAGGTGTGTGGCAAAACAGGACATTAAATGTTGTTCTTGTTCTGGCCATCTGGACGTGACCACTACGTTCTCTTTGTCTTGGTCTTGGGGTTCTGTTTTCACGCTATCCTCCCATTCCATTTCAAAATATTCTCTATCGTTCAGTGAGGGATAAGAGCCTTCCATTGTTTCTAATAGTCTAGAATGACTTCTCACAAACTGTTGATTTCTATGGTATTATCGAATTCGGCATACAGGATGACGTTCATCGTCTCGGCGGGAGCTTCTGCAAACTGAAGTCCCACACGCAGTTGACCAGATTTTATAGGGTGGAAATGTCCCTCGTCGCTGCCTTGGTCTGAAGTGAAATCAAAGGCCCACAAGGTGTAACCACCTACAAAATCTTCGTACGAAATACCGTGACTGGTATTGGTTCCTAGTTGTCCGGTAGCTTCGTACAGGGACAAGTACGATCTCAAGTAATTCTTCTGGGCAAAGTTAGGTTCGAAGGGTCTGGTACACTAGGTCTTGCCATCGCGACTGACTTCGATCTTGGACACTCTGTAGTGCTTAAACTAGAAAGGATTTTGATCGTAGGCTCCGTTGCGAGCTGCATTACTGACGATGCCAACGATTAAACGTTTGGGTAACTGTCCTTGGAACAGACGATCTTCGATCTTGGATCGGAGTCCGGCAGCAATGGTGAACGTTTTCACTTCTACACGTCGTATCGGATACTTGGCGGTCGTTCTGCTCAATGTGTGACTGATGTCGTTTCCCGCTTTAGGTAACACTTCTACGCGGCGCACGTAAAGTCTGGCTTCTTGGATGATGGTTTTGTACTCGTTGGCATGAGCCATCAAATGGAAAGCGACACTGCTGCGATTTAGTCTCAGACGAATATACACTCCGTCGAGCAAATACTCGTCTTGCAACCACATGTCCAAATGCAAGCGATCCATCAGTTCTAAACTACAACTTTGCAGGATTTGCTTTCGATGGTCGTTAAAACCCACATTGTTAGGATTGTCATCTGCTGTCAGGGCTGTATCGTTAAACGTGTCCTCACCTGGTATGTCAGGTTTCCATACCACGCAAGCATCCAGATGGGTGTTCTTGGCCTCTTTTCCGTACGTCAAGAGATTTTCCAGGTACGCTTGGTAAGGGTAAGTATCCATGCTACTGCTGACCAGTTTGTTATTCAAGTACAAATCCACTTCGAAGAACAAGGAATGCATGAAATTGTTGACGGGAGCTACTCTGGCATCGGCTCCCGGTTTGGTGTTGTCGGTTTTGATCACTTTCAGTTTCAGATACAAGTAACTGCTATTCAGATCGATGTAATCTTCGGGTTGTCCTTTGATTTCAAACTCGATGGGAGCTGAATCCGTCAAAGAGGACACGGGATGAAATTCGACCCATTGGGATTCTTGCATCGTCATCATGATAGGTGGCATGGCAAACAGATACAGTTCCGACTTGGAACAAGCGCAAGACTCTCGGTGCATCATTTTCTCTGATTTAATAATCAAAAACGTCTTACTCTCGGACGGTTTTTCTTTTCTTAGTCTTTCTAGCTCTAGGGGTGTGAAGTCCTCTGAAGGGGTGTTTTCGTCGTCTTTTTCTGCCTTCTCCTGGCTGACTCGTCAGCGCCCAGGGCATTTATGGCAATTTCTCGTCGGCCCAAATTGTCTTTGCCCGTTTGAAGCAAGACATCTTTGCCTACTCTCAAGAAAGCTTCTTTAGGAAATTTGTTTGTCAATGATGACATTTTGGAGAAATTCTTTACCTTATGTCAACGCGGATTCTTTCAAGGCGTGCAATCCCCGTGTCACCATCGGTTTCAAAATGGGAGCCACCGAACGAAAGGCTGAATTTAGCATATCTCCTAAACCATGTCCTCGCTTTCGAGCGATTCCTTGGTACACAGGATACATGACTGACAAAGGGTTAGAGTAATCGTTTTCGAAAATGGAGTTTCACTGTGACTTTCCCTTTGGTGAATGGAATATTTTGTCCCAGATCTCCTTTTATAGTAATGTTGACAGTGTAGAAATACGACTTACTGACGGGCAAATAGTGAGGATGTACAAATTCGCAGTGAACGTGATAGGTGTTTCCACCTTCCTCGTCAGCGTTCGTGGCAGAATCCACTTTGAAAGGAATGACACGCAGTAACGGTACGGAGGTGTGTCCCACCAGGTTGTACTCCGCCACATCGGAGTACACAGAGATCAAATTCAGTCCTTGGTTCTTTTCTACAGGGAATCTAAAATATTTTGCAAAATCCGAGTTACCGGTCACGGCTAGTATTTCGTTGCAATCTTGATCAACTTAGGGTCTCCACCCAAAATGTCATACAATTCAGGACAAAATGTAATGGATAATATTGTGTCCTCTGAAAATTTGATTAGTAGGCGACGAGCTATTTTGTGGCATTCGATCGTGACAGTTTTCCTGGTTTTCTCCAAGGGTTTACCAAACACGTTATTGAACCTGTCAGCAATAGCGTTCACCAAATGTTGAGCACTAAAATAATAGCCTCAGAGAATTTTCACCCGATAAGTGGTCCGTTTAGTTTTGGGGTCTTGTGATTTCATAGAGTCACCTACACCGCTGCGTTCATCCAAGTGTTGTTGCACTTGCTTGTCATGAACTTCTACCGTAAGAATGTTTTGATTTTCAACGATGTTTTTGATTTGTGTAGGGTGAATCATTTCTAAAAAAGCCACTTCCCAATGGGCTTCCTGATCCAATTGGATTACCTGAGGTAATTTGGCCGTGTAACAGCATAAGGTGTTATTGGAAAACACCTCCATATAACTGTCACTGGGTAACATTAAGTAAAATTGGTTGTTCATAATTCCAGAGTTCTAGTGTCCGAGGAGTAGCTGAAAGTCAGAGGAGTGTCTAAAAGAGGATGGTTAGGGTGACTGTTGGAAGGGGGACTAACGTTGGACACATGACTCCCGTTGTTGTTCCCGTTAGAAGAATATTTCAGAGACGAATTGGGAAGAAGGTAACCAATGCAGCTGCTGAGTAAAATGGTCCACAATTGTTTGTCTCCTTGTTGCAAACTAAAATTGGCAATGGCCGCACTGATGACACAATACACCACAAAGATTTGGCAGAAAAAGACGATTTGCGTTTTAGGCACACGTTCTACACACCACACCCACAAGGCTTGCTTTTGTAGATCTTGCAGAGAAGAACTGCGGAAAGGAGTGGTTACTGCGGTAGCTGAGACTGTGTTGAAGGGCATGATGGTCATTTCTTTTTATAATCGATGAGTTGCGAAGCGTCGATCCAAGAGTCAAAACTCGGCGGATATCCTTTCCAACGTACTTTGACTTCTTTGACACGTCGTCTTCCCACTTTTCGGGTTCTTCCATCGAGAATGCTTTCTATCTCGTACACGTCTTCTTTTTTGGTCACACGTTGTAACTCGGGTAAGTAAAACGTTAATTTTAACACTTCTCCGTTCATGTCTTCCAATTGATAGACGGGAGGATGACGGCCACGCACACGTTCGGTGACACGAAAGAATTCGGTGGTCCAGTTGGGTAAGTAACCTTTGTCGAAAGTGCGTTTGGTTTTGCCAATGCGCACCCAATCTCCTGCTGCCAACACTCCACCTTTCTTGGGGACAGTCATTGTCGGGGACGTACAAAAACAGGTGCTCGAAGACAGTCACTTCGTTGTCGGGAGTCACTTCTTGGGGGGCACGTCCGAAGCTTCGACGGTAAGATTGTTTGTACGATTGGACTAGGTGTGGCAAGACGTCGATGTACTTGAGAGTGTGTTGATGCGTAAAATATTTCCACATGGGTTCTTTCAAGGTGCGTTGAAAACGTTCCACGATGCTCGCTTTGGTTTCGGGATTCTCCGTGGTGAAAAAATGAATGTCACGTTTCTTCAATTCTTTTTGGAAAGCTTGGTTCAGAAAATCGGTTCCTTTGTCGGTTTGCCATCGAAGAGGGTGACGTCCACTTTGTTTCAACACCAGTTTGAGGGCTCGCACTAACTCGCTGCACGATTTGGAAGTCAATGGTGCGACCCAAGCAAATTTGGAAAAGACGTCAATGACACAAAACAAATATTTGTAACCATGATTGTAGGTGGCTAAATGAGAGACATCGGCTAAATCGGCTTGGCATTTATGATCGGTGCCCTCCACTTGGGTGCGACTTCTGGAAAATTTTCGTCGAATGGGTTTGTGTAAGGTGTACGTGACTTGTTCTTGTAACTATCGTTGAACTTGAGGTAAACGAACACTTTTCAGTCGAGTTTTGGCAGCACGAGACAATTTCTGAACGCCTCCATAACCTGCAGGATGGGATGAATCGTAGTAAATGCTGGCTAACACCTTCTCCATTTTTTAAATAAGTGATCCACTCATCGCTGATAGTACTCTGAAGTGGTTTAGAAACGGCTTTACATGTCCGATGTGCCACAGGAGTAGAAGTCGAAGGTAGTTTTGGTGGTAGTGGCGGTGGTAGTGGTGGTAATGGAATGGTTTTGATCTTCTTTTCTTTTTTTACTTCTGGTTTCCCTTCTTTCTTTTTGACTTCTGTCGAAAGTGGAGTGGACATCATGTTTTTAACCCAAGCTTTAAGTTCTTCTCCTTGGGGTGTAGGGGAAGGGGTCAACAAGGACGCTGAAATCTTACTAGAGATGGGAGCTGCTGACGGTGTTTGAAAGACTTCTCTTGCCTCTTCTTCCTCAGGCAACCGTGGAACTGCATCTGTCTTGACCGCTGGGGGTGGTAGTGGTGGTGGTGGTGAACTTTTCATCAGGGCCTTAAAATCTTTCAGAGTGGGTAGAGCTGTTTCGTCTAAAGCTTTCTGGTGAAAGAGTTGCAGTCGTTGCAACAATTGACCGTACCTTTGCGATTTTTCAGTTTCTGACAAATCGCTGCAATCCATCAATGATTGCAATTCGTGTTGTAACTGGGACATCTCGGTCAAATGAGGATTGGGAGGTAAATGAGGGGTTCGTTGTTCTTGCCAACGATGGTATTCCATCCATCATTTGTAAGGCACTAAAGCCAGTTTTCGTCCTTCCATTGGATTTCAAGGATCACGCCTTAGATCTTTTGATTCCAGAGGTCCCTTTTATCTTCTTGACCTTTTATCTTCATCCCAGGATTCTTGACATTGTTCCCAATACTCCTTTCAGAATAGGTCCTCCTACGCTTCCCCGCAAGGGTCCTAACAGGGGTAAAATGGCAATTCCTCCGCGTTGCACCAACATCTTTCTCTTTTGACGAATGGGTATTTTCTTTTGGACCATTTGGCGAAGAACGTGTCGATGTTTGGCTAAGCATTTTTTCGGATGTTTAGACAAAGGTATCATGTCTTTCAAGACATTCAGACAACATTCGCTCACCGTATCGATGACATCTTTGGAGGCAGTTTGAATTAGTTGTTTTCGCATGGGTGGAGAAGCTTTGGACAGGACGGACAACATGTCCCAGTGTTTGACTAAACGAGGTGGCAGTCGTTTCCTTTTCGTTCCTTTGGGGATAGAAGAAGGATGTCTTTTTGGGGTGACTTGTCACACGGTCTTTTATCCTTTTTGGGGACTATCGCTTCGTCATAAAGGTGACGATGTGTTTTCCAAAATCGCCAAAGAATCCTCCTTTTTGGTGGCTCCTCTTATTCTTTGGACGAGTGTGTCTTTTCTGGGGGTGACGTCGATGTTTGGCTAAGCGCTTTTTCGGATGATGTGACTGTCCTTTGCTTTTTCCTTTACCTTTTTGGACAGAAGAACGACGATGGGGACGGTGTGCACTTCTTGGAGGGAACATCTTTGGGCGTTCAGGAGCACAAAAACACTGATCCCTATCGTTTGCCTCAGGTCTTTTTTATACTGGAATGCGTCGCCACTGATTGTCGGCTCGTCGTATCATTTTCATGGCAGGCATCACACGTCGTGGAGGGATTCGCAATGGACTAAATCGGGACAGTTCTTGCTTTGACAAATCCAGTAAACTCTTTAACATGCCTGATTTCTCTTGGACTTTGATTTTGGGGGCAGGTACTTTGTGAGCAGCGGCTACTGCCGCTAAAGAGAAAGAGGGTGTCACTGCTGGAGGAGAAGTTTTTGGAGACACGGATTTCCAATGTTTCATCAAATTAGGAAAGACGCGTGTCAAAATCGGGTTTGGAAGGCATCACAAACAACGGAGAAGTTGAGGTTACTGGAGACGCAGTCACCGTTGTTGTTGTTGCAGATCGTTGTTTGCGAATGTAAGGTTGCGTCCTGGCGGTAGTACCTCTCTTGAGGGTAGAAGCTGTTTTCTGTGGGCTTTTCTTTTCTTTTTTGTGGCTGTGACCTGGTCTTGACACCGTTACTCTTTTTCTTTTTCTTCTGGGTACGTTTGGACGTGGCTTTTTTCTTGGGGACGACTTTGGGAGCATTAGGATCCCATTTTAAGAGGGAACGAATGATGACACCTCCTAAAGATCCACTTCCTCCAGGTTTCAAAATGATTTGCTTTTTGGTTTGAGTGTCAATGCGAGGATCGGCTAGTTGCGTCAAGGCAACTTTGTTTCTCTCAAAAAAACGTTTGGTTTGATGTGGAATCTGAATGATACCTTGCAGTAATTGACGTGCTGTCACCGTAAACCATCGTAAGACTTCTTTGAGACTAGCTTCTAAGACACGAGCACGTATTTGTGGATTTTTTCGCGACTGATACCGTACAAGGCATGAATCAATTTGACGGGAAGATGAGTCTGAAGGAACGTCATGTTGACGATGTGTAAGACAGACCCAAAGTGACCGAGGTTTTTATAGACTCTTTTTGGTGATTGTGATTAAGTCGACGAAGGGGACGTGTACACGACAGACCCTCCGTCTTGGCACCAGTGGTGAAACAGATGGGTACGAAATCGCAAATAATCGGGAGTGCTGGGTTTTAAATCCACGAGTAAATAAGAGTTGGGGGTTTGAGTGGCATCGTCGTACGCATGAGTCAGTCAAAGCTTTCCTAACTGTTTGGCTAACACTTGTACTTGCAATTTATCTCTAGGGCTTTTAAACAACACCACGTAATGAGCATTGAGACTGATGGTACGATGGGCTTTACTTTGTTGAAACAAATTTTGGGTAATGTAAATGACACTGGCATTACGATGATGCCCTTTGCGCGTAAACCACAGTTTAATTTCTTCGTCTTCTCCTAACATGTCGTCAAAAATAACCAAATGAGTTTGACTAGGGTCAGACACGATCCCGTCGTCCTCGCCAGGAATGCCTTCCACAAAGACAATGGAATCGCCTTGACTTTCTCGCAGAAGGCTGTACGCCGATTGCCACTCTTTGTAACACCACACGATTCGTTGAGGTGGACGATCGATCAAATGATGTTTATGTTCGATCAAACGTTTGACAAATTCGGTTTTGCCGGAACCGCTAGGTCTGGCAATAAGCATGTTAAAGGGATGGCGAAGATACAAGGCCTCCCAACTAGTCCGATCTACGTGTTCGTCGATGACTTTGAAAGTGGAGGAAGAGGGAGAAGAGACAGTAGAGGTAGCCATAGTAGTGTAAGGAATGTCACTTTTGACAGGAAGACAGACAAGACAAGAGTTTTTATACTTTTTTCAGGACACGTTTATCGTCATCTTTAAAAGTGAACAACACGAAAGACAAAAATACATAAAAGCCAAATGGCTAAGTACATGAATAAAAGACACATCAAAACGATCATAGTGGAATATAAACAAGTCTCTGTACAATATTTGTGGTGATCAAGAGGTGGAATTGTAGGGACAGTGTGTAAAGTTCTTAGAGTCTCTACACTCCTTGGCACAGTCACACAAGTGTCTTCCCGGAATGGTCTTTCGGAGATGTCGATAACGGTCCTGTCCTGAAGAGAGTGGTTTTTCCCCGTTTACGACTTCTTCGTCTTCTGGCAGTGTCACTAACACTGGTTTAAAAGTTACTTTTTCCACTGAACGTTTTAATGTTTTAGGATGACAAATCTTGGGCATAGTGTGCCACTTCCTTTGTCCAAACCTCGAAACCCCAACTTTTCCAGTCACGTACATCTTTCCACTGAGGGTGTAAGTCACAAGCTACACACATATCATCGTACACATCTTCAGTACCTAAAACTTGACGAATCTTTGTTTCCTGTAGAGGTTGTCGAGAAGTATCGAGATGAAAGCGCAAAGCTTTGAGCAGAATGAGTTTATCTTGTACATTTAAAGGGACCACTTTCATGCTTTTTGGAGTGGTATGTACTGTTCGTAAGGAGTCCACAAAGAATCTGCTGGTAAGCGAAATCCAGAAAAGCAAGTCACTAAGGCACAAACCACATGTCGACCCCAATTCAATGGACACAGTTCTCGTAATAGGCGATCGTAATCCTCCACCGTTTGATTATTGTCATTGATTTTCTTCCACTGAATCTGTTGTATCACGAATGATAAAGGTCGTGGCATGGTAGTCCGTTTTTATACCTCTTTTTGTCGGAGGCAATAAGTATACTTTCTGCACAGAGATGGTCGTACTCCAGTGGGAAATCTAAATTGTTTAGTCACTAACTTGCACATCACACACTGTTCAGAAGTGTCCTCTTGAACTAAGTTTACATTGTGTAAAAGATTTTGGTAACCCTCAAACTCTTCTTCTGGAATTCGTTGCAGTATGTCTACCTTGTAGTAAAAAGAATCAATAACAAACCAATCCTTCTCGCACAAGGGTAGTCGAACAATATCTGACCATTGGAACGCTTTCATCAGAATCAGTCCTTTTATAGCATTCAGGTACCAGTGGTTCAAACATCGGTGACGTAACGGATGCAACTGTTCTTTGCGTTTCACTTGTATTTTAACCAACTCTCGGTAAATGCGTTCTCTCAACTCCACAGGCAAACCACGGATGTTCTCTTGTAAAGTATCCATGCCCATGTCAGTCAAACACTTCTCCTGGAGCGAAAGTAACGAATGTAGCGAGTAATTTCTGGCCACTGCCATTCCAGGAAACGGTCGAGAATGTCAATAAAATCTTCAAATGTAAATGGTCTAAAGTGGAATATTCGGAAGAAAGCACCCTTGATCCAGAGGAATCTGACTTGTTTGTTGACTTTTGTCAATTTCCTCTTGTGAATTTCTCGAGGTAAAAGTTCCTCAGTCACCCACTGAGATTTTGCTCTGGCAAGTCCCAGCCAAATGTCCTTGTAGATATTCTCTTGCTATTCGTTTGGTAATGTTTGAAGATTATTTTTCCAATGGGGTTTAAATACTTGTCTAGGTGTTGTCCAACGTTTGACTCCTAGCGAAGCAGTTGGTTTCTTAAACGACATGGTATACCCACTTCAGTGACGAGGTCCCACTAAAGGTAGGTAGTGACAATCCGGAGACCATCAAGCACGTTCCAGGTAAGCGCAATCTTTCTTCTCCCACTCGTGAAGTGACACACCGCAACTGAAGCACTTGACTTTATCCCCTTAGCCCAAGTAGATAAATCCGGCTCTAGCTAAGTCTTCTGGGGTAGGTCCTCCCAGATATTTAGGCCATTTTCCTCGGAAGGTTTGGATCCGACTTTCAAAGTCGCAGTATTCAGGCAAAGGCACAGGAAACGAATATTCGTCTTTCACATGTTCATACGGTAAAGTGAAGTGGTTGGGAAGCCGTACTCGCTTCTGGTACACGATTTGATAGACTTTTTCCAAGGGGCGACTGACGATTTGGTGTGTAGGTAAACGTACAATCTTATGTGGCTCTTGGGTGGAAACTTTAAAATTTCGATCCTGTCCAGATTGCAAGGCTTCGTTCAGCACGCCAAAGGTCACCACTCGACTGGTGCGATAATTGAAAGTCAATCCTTTCACTTTACACTCCGTGTGCACTTCTCCCTGTGGGTCACGGTATTCGTAGCCGTAATTTCTGGGACCACCACTTGCGAAACTTAGAATCTTGTCGTCGGGATGTTCGTCCGTCCAGGCTCCTAAACGGTCTTCTTCGATGTTAGGGTGTTGTTGACCCAGGCGATAAATGTAGATGCAACTGTCCGTGTCAAAATACAGCACACGATCTCCTAACAGTTATAAAGCTTCGTACAGTTTTAAGCGAGCATGGGCTGTCACGTAAGCCGCAATGATGACAGTTCCAAATTCGTCGGCTTCTACAAAGTCCAGTTCTTCTTCGTAATTGACTAAGATCAAGTCCTCACGAACGACGTCCACGTGTTTCATGTATTTGGTTTTGTCGTGAATCATCTGGAAGTAGCCGGAAGGTTCTGTCAAATACTCCGTCTTGGGTAAACACGGTCGTTGTGCCATTTTGCCCCACAAACAATTTAGCATCACTTTGGCAAACGATCGCCTTCCTTCGTTTTTCTCTACGTGGTCTAAAGTGACGCCTTCCTGCTCCCAGTATTTCTCTTTGAATTTCGTTTGGCTTTCGGGAGTGTGGCACCAGGAAGGATAGCCGCTGGCTTCTTGTTTCAGTTTTAAAAAGGCATTCACGTAGTCTGCGAAAATGCCTTTTTGAGCCTCGTCACCCTTGTGGTATGTTTCTGTCTTGGGAAAGTGGTAAATTTCGTACACTTCTAACAGTTGGTATCCTTGGTCCACAACTTTGAACAATTCCACGCTGACCCACGTTCCCATCAAGGCGCGTTCTTCCTGGGTGTGCTGACAAGGTCGGTCTTGGTTGCACGTCTCGGCACAAGTACGGCACAAGGGAAACATCAGTTTTCCTTGGCAATGATGTGGTAAAACGGGATGGTACAAGTTCGTGGGAGGCAAGACTTTGCACTTGATCAATTATTCGTATTGTCGAATGTTTTCCACGTCGATGTGTTCCGTCAGCAATTGCGGGTGCCCTGCGGCAAAATGACAATATTTGCACACGTACGGATACAGCGAACACACGTCCAAGTATCTGATTTCTTCTCCTTTCTCCTCGTCGGCTTTGAACAGCAAACAGGTGGCATTCGTCCGTCCTCCGTACAAGCTGTACGGCGGGTTCAGAGGGTCAAACCAGCTTGTAACTTTCCACCATGCGTTTAAACTCGGGATCTGTTTTCAAACAGTGATCGTACTCGTGTTCCCACATTTCTACCACTTGGTATCCTTGCTCTTCTAACTTCAAACGCCGCTGACAAGTGGTCTGGTACAAGTCTTCCATGGTCCGTTGTAAAAACTGATTTTTAGTGTCACGTTGAGGGTAACAGATGGGACAACCGTGAAATAAGCACCCATTAAACTCGTATACCATCTGGGGTTTTTCTAAGTCTCAGCCATCCACTGAATACCTTCCGATAGTCTTTTCGCCTCCTCCGTTGCGAGCATGTTGGATCCATTTGTCTTCCTTGTTGCATAAGTAATGTTGTCAGCGTAGGGCTTTGACTGAGTACTGACGTTTGACAAAGTTCGTCGTTTGAGGACTTATGACAGCTAGGGTGTTTGTTTTCGGGCATGAATCGTTGGCGGTACACTAAGGAACACTCTTTTCCACAGCATCGCCGTAAAATGTCCACGTCGGAACGACAATATTTTAACATTTCTTCCTGAAAGTCGAAAGGGTTCGAGGCGTGAGTCTGGTACCAAGCGTAGAAAGCTTCTCGTTGTTCGGTACGCATGTTGTCGGGGTCGTAGTAATGAGCCTCAGGCAAATGGGGTAGAACTGCGTGTTGATTAGCTTCGGTATTGAAAAAGTGCGGAAATAGCCTTTGGCCATTTCTGTCATTCCAAACGTTTGAGGCATACAACTCAAAGGCATGATCAAGTAACTCATCGAATCTTTAAACTGCACTTGTCCCACTTGCATGGAAATGATTTTGGCTCCGTTCAAAGTCACTTTAGGATGTTCGGTACTTTGTTTCGTATAGAATCTCAAAAGAAACTGTCCATCGTATCCCGAGAAATTGTGAGCCATCACCGTGGCATAGCGATGACAATCTCCATAACGTTCGATGTCCTCTTGGCTCCACTTCTCGTCGATAGGGTCTAAGATCCACTGGACAAAATCTGCTAGCGTGTTCGGTCCCGTATGATTTTTTCACGTCCTCCAGGAATTTTGCTACAGTGAGGGCAAGGAGTAAAGCTAGGCTCTTGGATGCACTTCTCGCACACTCGTTGAGCCACGCAGAAATTAGGAATATGAATGCGAGTCTCTTGGATGCATTCGGAATCGAAAAAGGTGAAATTGCCTTTCTTCCGGTCATTATCTTCTTCTTCATGTTTGGAATGGTATTTTTGAATGTAGCATTGGTGTTCCAAGTCCACGATTTGGCGACAAATATGACATAGCTTCTTTCCTGAACAGACGTGCGCCTTGGCATTATTGGTCCATATGCCTTGTCCACAAATAGGGCACAATCTCAGGAGTTGACAAGAACTTTTCCGCTGTGAACCTTGCGTTTTTAGATGTTGTTGGTAACAGGTTGGACTGACAAACGTGCGCTGACAAGCTGGGCAATGCACTCGTTCTTGTCCTTCGTCCCGACAGGGTTTATAGGCTAAACATCCCTCACATTTCGATCCGCAATGCTTGTGTTGCCCTCGATTGTTATAACCATAGTCACATTTCTCACAGTAATAACCGTATCCCAGAAATGCAGTGATACTGGTAATGGCATCGAAATGTTCATCGTGATGATTGACGTGAATGTATTTTCCGTCTTTGAAATCTTTGCCTCGAAACAGCAGAGCTCCGCGCACTTATTGAGGGTGCACTTTCAAGGTGTAGGATGGAGCTAAGACGTCTTGCAACTTTTGCATTTCAGGAATACCACAAGTGGTGTCTTTGGATATCCCCGCTTGCTGTAACAGGAGTTCTGCTTCTCTTTGTTATTTGGTTCAGTCCGATCGTCAAATAGTTTTCCAGGCTCTTTTCCATTCTGCCGTGTCATTCTTGTCGGCATACGTTCGTCCCACCACGATGGCACGGGCTAAGCATATATGGTCTTGAGTGTTGTTAATTTAAACGATGCTGCATTTGATGCTGCGAAGGTCGTCTACCGATAACACCCTTCTGCTTTGTCCTGTCCCTTGGGGAAGAGAAACGTGGGTCATGAACAGCGTCGCATTTCCGTCGGTGATGTGAAACTTGTTGTTGGATTGTTGCACGTGTTGAATCTTGTCCATGACTTTGGAAGGTGTCAATTCTGATGGGCTGCTAAACTCAATCCAAACGAGGGACTTCAAACTGTCGTGATGAATGGAAAGTCTCAAGCGATCATCTTCTTTCGCTTCACATTGCTGTTTCAGTGTTGTTAACAAAGAATCCCACACATCGGTGATGAACCCTTCTGCTTTCTCCAGAGGTACGTCGGACTTGAAATCTTTAAACTTCACCGTGTACGTGTAGGCTGTAGTTCTAAATTTTCTGGAGGAGCGTTTGTCGGTTTCTCGAATGTGAAAGTGCTTTTCAGGGTTTACTGGTGGTGATGGACTTTGACTTGGTGTAGACTCTCTGGGTCTGGATTCTGGCTCACTCATCTCATCTTCAAAATCGCTGGCATGAATTTGAACCAAGACTTCAGCTACTGTGCGAGGCGATAAATCACGTTTCTGCCTCTTACTTTCTTCTCCTTTCTTTACGAAATGATGCGATCGCTTCATCTTGACTGCAAAAAGTCAAATGACTACATTTGAAACGCCATGGACCCCTATATATCCATGTCAGGCTCAGTGTATATATAAAGGGCTGGTGCCTTCCCTCTCAGTATTCATTTCGCTCTCAAGTCGACCAGCACGATGGAAGAACCCACACAGATCGAACTTCTGATTAGAGCTTTGCGAGGTGTCATACGAAAGTTTTCTTCAGACAAGCCGACGAACTACTCCCTCTCCTTTCGAGATAAAAGTCAAGATACTTGTTATATCTGTCAGAAGAAAGGACATTGGGCTACAGAATGTCCAGACCGTCAAAAAACCAAGACCAGTGTCAAAAGAGACAAAAGTCAAGATACCTGTTATCATTGTCAAGAGAAAGGACATTGGTCTTCAGACTGCCCTAAGAAACAACAGGAGCAGGAGGAGGAAGAAGAGGAAGAGGTGCCCTCGGCAAAGGAAGAAGCCCGACACGTTCAGAGAGGGAAGACAGAAAAGAAAAGAAGACGAGAAAAAAGTGAGGAAGAAGAGGAGGAAAAAACTGAAAGTGAAGAAAATCAGAAAACAGAGAGAGAGAGAGTGAAAAAGAAAAAGACACAGAAGAAGTCTATGAATTTTTTAAAAAAGTGTTGTGCTGTGTTGTGATATTGGATTGTAAAATTTGTACCAGAATAGACCAGACTGAAAAACGTAAGTGTCTTTTGGTTTTGAATGTTTAGAATAATTAGGACCTACACTCATGCACTCACACACGCACATCATGGGTTATAAAAGGGATTTTGAGTTTTAATTGATTTTTGTCAAAATGAATATTATCTCTTTTCGAAAGAAGTGAGTGGCCCTGAAAAGGACCGATGGGTGTTTTTTTTTTTTTTTTTTCAAAAAACAAACTCAGGAATGAGAAGCAATCAGCTTTAACTGCCTTAAGCCTTTGCCACGGCGAAGACCAACTTCTGGACTTGCTCCCGTCAATGATTTGGTAGAAATCACTAGGGGTGGTATCACCGGTGTACTAACAGGGTTGGACTGTTTGGTTCGGGAAGGTCTTTTTCTTTTGGACCGTAATAAAGAAGTCTGATGCATTTGTTTCAGACTTCTTAACTCTGCCAAAATGTCCAAGAGTACCATTACCGTTTGAGTTTTACTGTTCTCCTTCTCTCCTAAACCTTGTTTCTTCTCTACTGCTTCTTCTTCTTCCTGTCGTTTCCTTCTTGCCTCTTCTTCTTCTCGCTGTTGCTGTTCAAGGAGAAATGCTTGTTCTGCCTCTTTCTGCTGTTGTAAAAATTTCTCCAATTCTTCTTTCTGTCTCTGTTTAAAATCCTCGACCTGTGGTAAAGAAGAAGGTGGCGAAGGTACTGGTACCGGAATAAATTCTTGCGAAGAGAGAAAATCTACTAAATCCCAGTTGAAATCGGTCTCTTCTGGAAGTAGCGCTGTGTTAACTTTGGTAGCCACTGCTATGCCATCGCTTCTCGTCTCCACGGCAGGTGCACCCCAATTCATTGTCTACTTAGTTTCCGTCATGTTTCACAAAACAATGTCGCATCGATTCCCTGCGCACAGACGCTAGCGCACCTATATAGAGAATGTGACGTCACAGGTAGCTCTCTTTGGATTGGAAGACAGACTCCGCGAAGTGACTGAATTTTGTAACGCGTGTTGGGATTGGTGAACAATTTCAATCCGTTTCGATCCAGTCTTCCACTATAAATAAACACGGTTCACTTCATTCCCTTCACCTGTTCTCGTCACAAGATGTGGATCGTCTACCCTCCTATCGTCGATGCTGTTCAACCCGGACTATCCCATGTATGTCAGATCATCATGGGCAATTACCCAGATCACCGCGACGACCGTTTGGAAACGAAAGATCTATGTGGAGAGACAAGGCTGTCTGAAGCGAGTCCTCATCGACGGACCAGAGGTTAGACGAAGTTTGAGAAAGAGAAGAAGATCAGTGCGATGCCCTCTATGTTAACGAAATGGTGTTAACATAAAACAAAACCAAAGGCCCTTTTCAGGGCCACTTTCATATGCCTCGAAAAAATTTGTTCTTTCTTGCCTAAAATTTGTTTTTAGTCGGTTGTATAATTTGGGTATGATAGATTGATGTTCATCAATCTATGGTTGTGTTGTATATGTCTCTGTCTCTCTATTGTATTTGTCGCTACCTAGAGTAGCTGCGCGTATTCAGGTCAGCCACTTGCCACATTGTTACAAGTGTCAAGTACCATGACGTCACCCTACCTGTTCCATTCCTATTGTCCCTATAATTAACCTTGGGGCTATATCGTCCCAGGGTGTGCCATTTAGGCCTATAAATTTTGGGGCCATATCGTCCCAGGCTGAGTTTCCTTCTCTGGCATGATGAGGGTCCTATCGTCCCACTATACTACTCATTTGAAAATTAATTTTGAGAAATTGACAATTTTAGAGAGGAAGCACGGTAAGACCCGAGTAAAAGAAATTGTTTGTCGTAGCAGAAAGGCATTAGCTCATAAGCTAAATCATGAATAAAGATAGGGGTAATGTCTAACTGTGTAACTCACCAATAAAAGCGTCCGTGTTTCTGAATAGTTCTACCATAAGATACAATCCAGTCCCGAGGTCACATTCCGTATCGACAATTTCATAGGAGAAATTCAGTTCCATTCTGTGTATGTTGGTCAAAGTCTGAGATGTGTAAATCTGAAAAACGTAACGAAGTCTGAGATGAATAAATCTGAAAAAACACAAAGAAGTCTGAAATGAATAAATCTGAAAAACGTAAAGAAGTCTGAGACGAATAAATCTGAGAAACAAATGAATCTAAATTTTCAGTTGCTAAAAATAACAAAACTTGCCTGATAGCTTTTGAGGATAGTCACACTGACACAGTAATGATTGTATTAGTACTCTTAATGTAGTCAAACATTTTTTCCCCTATAAATTTCATATTATAACAACACAAGACACTCCAGGCATTGCTGTTATAACTCATGTAGAAACTGACAATGGATCAATCCCTTAGAAATTTGGGTATTCAAATCTTCCTACTGTACTTTTTACGAAACGAAAGAAGAAAAAAGAAAAGACTACATCGAGATTCGATAATCAAGCGTCGGAAGTACGCCTGAAAGTAACATATTCTACACTGAATTTTCTCTTCATTTGTATAATGTAATCAGTGTCACAGGCCTCTGTTTTGTTTCGAAATGAACAGGCCATTTTTTGCTGACCTGTCATAAAAGGTAATATTATAAAGGAATTGGCAGTGTTGCAGATGTAAATCAAATCTGACTTGATTAAATAGGGCCGATACATCGATTATAAACCTTTTTTTTTTCACTCGACGTCATCGATGGCAATAGTGGTAGACGAATGTTATATTTGATTATTAACTATACAGAGTGCGTTGCCAATCGAAACAAATTGTTCGGATCTCTAGAAAATACAAATATTTTCAAGCATGCATTAAATGAAAGAGCAAAAACATACTTTCTGTCAGTTTCTATTATAGTAATTTCTGTGCTGATGTTTCCTCAGGACGACTTGTTGAATTACACACGTTTGTGCCCCTTTGAAGGATCACCTTCCAGTTCGTCAACCATGTAGGTAAATTTATGACCCCTGAGATTAAATTCTTTTTGTTTTACAGTAATACTGTCAAAGATAAGTAGAAAGTAAAACAAAACTCAACACTAAAGGTGCGGCAACCAGATTTAATGTATCCATCGATTATCTTTAAAAAAAGTACCTTAAACTTACGGAACGAAAGTTTTTATGAAAGAATGGAATTATGGGTTGAAAGAAGAAATATGTTTGTGATCTGTGTTTTTATATAAATTTACTTACCATTTATTTGTGAGAATCGATAAGATGATTAAACTTCTAAGAATTTACATTATGCGGTTAATTTACCTCTGTAGGAAAAGAATACTACAAATAAACGACTGCATTTAAACAACAGGATTGGATTTTATGATAGAGGACCTCATGGAAGCAAAAGGATTGTTCAATTGCCTGTCATTGATGAGGCTTTCTCTTTGTGGCTTTATATGTCTTTGAAGGTTCGTCATAAATGACCGTGTGAAATTGAACGTATTTCATGTCTGGAATATTGATATTTGACTAGTACTGGCAGGTCCATTTGTTACATGAATATGTGCTTTAACAAATATTTTTTTGTTCCTCAATTTCTAACACCGCTTTTCCACAAAACATTCATCACGCATCTATAAAACAGCCAAACAGTCATACAATTTTGCGTTTATCTCGAAGTAATCTTGCTTTGTTTATCGGAAAATTTAGAGAATTTCCTCAATTTTGAAAAAATCTTCATCTCTTTCTTTAAATGCTAAACAACGGGTTCCATAGTTAAATTTTTAAACCAAAAGCTAATTATGTGGAATTATTATTATCTCTATCTCAGACGAAAATAATGGCAGCAGAGGATACGCCGTATACTATTTTGTGCCTGCTTGTCGCCTGACAATCAGAATTTGGTTAGGTTGAGGATAGCTGGGTGTGAGTTATGCATGGGTTTTAAACACGATTCATACCGCTTGTACCAGGATAGCAATCGAATTCTGCTGTAAACACATGGATCCTTATCTGACGGACCATTATGGTCCGCAGATCTGGGTCTACGCTCTTTGCTATAAGTTATCGTTAAAACTAAACAAAACAGACCCTGATCAGTTTGAATCAGTACAACGGCGCGTCAGGGTTAATGTTGCATTTACGTTGATCACTATACGCTAGTAGAGACAGTACATTAATTCTCTAATCTGATATAGTGCAAAAATACTTGCGCTGGTAGAGGACACAATTTTAATACGAAAACTCTTTTTGTGGGACAGTTACACGTATTGATTGGAGAACTTCTAAGTGTACGCATGAGCATTTTCATTGGTATAAAAATATATACATCTTCTTTATCTTTTCTTTAAATATCACTTCATTTCTTTTATAACCATCTTCTGATTTAAGGAAATTGAATACATTAGTTGTTGTTGTTGTTGTTGTGGGGCTTAACGCCATTTTTCAGCACACGATAGGCTATACATGGCGGCCAGTATTAATGGTGGAGGAAGAAACCGGGAAATCCACGGAAAGAACCACCGACCCACGAGAAGCTACTGGCAAGCTTTCTCACATATCCACATTTGCCGAATCTTAGACTCGAACCCATGCAGACAGAGGTGAGATGGCAGTGATCCGTAACGGAGAGCGCTTTAGACCACTCGGCCACTCGGGGCCCCGAATACATT
>JAECUM010063028.1:0-24285 GCA_016617855.1 Megalonaias nervosa
GCACGGAATTGTGTACACTGTATTGGCTGTTTCACTTTATCAGTTGTCATTCATGTCATGAACAAAGTAATTTCAATTAAGAATGCCAAGTTATTTTTGACCACACTTTTCCCATGAGATCTACATGCATCAACGGACACTGGCTTAAGGATTATCTTACTCTGAAATCAGCCGCTATGCCTGTTAATGTAGCTTCCTGCATCCAGTCACCAGCAGTCAGTCAGGACATTTCGCACATGTTCAAATACTATTAAATGTCACGTTTCGAAGTCACAAGATGTACATTAACTGATTAAAGAAAATATCACAAAACCACACACCTTAAAACTTAATAGATGCTAGCTGTTAAAAAATGGACTGAGAAGCATATCTGATAAGTTCTCATATTATCGCGTAAAACTGGTCTCTGTGTTATATTAAAAACTAAATATGAGGGCCGGATGAGGGTGGGCGTGGGTTCCGGGGTTTCCGGACCACCACCACCCCGCTACAAACACATACACAAATGAACAGTCACTTGTCAATTGACCTTTTTAAATTCTTGAGCACGTTTATTGGGTATTATGTACACTCTGATTAAATAGACACAAAGACTTTTGCTTTGGTGCCCTGTCAAGGAAAGTCAGAGCACTTTTTAAATTTTCGAAAATACGGTAGTAGAGGGAAAAAAAAGGAGGTTTCTGGCTCAAAGACCCAATTTCGGAAAAATCACCCATTGCCAACCATTTCATGATGCCATTTTCCATGACCAAAAGTCATATGGCCACCATCAACTTTGTTGTCATCGCTTTTTGGCGACTAACAAATTTTGGCAAAACTGCGATAATCCGAACTTGTCGTCAATGATTATAATATCTCTGATCCAGAAACCAACTCCTTTTCCTCTACTACTGGGAAATGCTAGATTATTTATCAATGTTAGATAAAATTTGATAACGATTATTTATCAATGCTAGATAAAATTAAATAAAGATTATTTAACGATGTTAGATAAAATTTTACAAACATTATTTAACGATGTTAGAAAAAATTTTGTAAAGATTAATTATTAATGTTAGATAAAATTTTTTTTATCTATTCACCAATTATCAGCGATTCAACTGTTGAGATTAAAAATATTACATCGTTGCTGTAATAAAGACTGAACTTTATTATACCACTAACAAAACGACGTGACTCAAATAAATCTTTTATCTGCGGCTTATTCAGCGGATATTTTTTGTCAACAAAATACACTTTTGATCTATCGAGGTCGATAGTGATTTTATTATACTTATGCTGACTAATTGGATTATGAAAGTTATTAAATCCATCTGACAATTCCAAATTTCATACCCTAGTCCAATGATTTAGTCATCAAATATAATATCGAGTATACATCTATAGTCGTTACAGTATCCAAGTTCAAAAGTATCTATTCTATTCTCGCAATAACGTTTGTCATCAAAATTACTTAATCCAAGTTTTATGATAAATCTGTTTCACGTTTGTGATGATTTGTTCGAATAGCCATTGCTCTTTTAAAACTAATACCGCCATCAAGTGCGTACTTATAATTATCAAATCCAAAAACGTTCTTAACGTAATCGCGAGGTAGACCTTTCGACTTTTTCGTTAATTTATTATTGTCCATCAACACGGTATACATCTTGCTCCGCAATCCAATAAATAATTTGATGATAACAGAGTTCATTTCATCTTTAAATTTACCAATTACCTTCTTATTTGTATCATCATAAAGTTTACTATCACGAGGATAATCGGAAAGATAAAAAAAGATGCCTGTTATCATAAATATCTTGATATACGTCATTGCCAGCGCAATCAACTCCATCTTTTTCATAAACGAGAGAGTCAGTATCACTAAACAATAATTTACTCGACGGCCATTTATTTTTAACAAAATTGTAGTGAAAATCGTACATGAGCCACTTCGATAAATCTAACACAGATGCTCCAACATAAATTAGCTTTTTTAGTTTTAGATTTGTTTTTCGTCGTTGTATCGCGACAAGGTTCTCATTAAAAATTTTCATGCTACAAAACTATCGTCTAATACAAGTTTATTTCGACGGTCGATATCATTAACTAATGGGATATTTACTCGTTTTCTTTTATTTTCCATTGTTTTTCCAAAGACTGAGTTATTCATGAGCTTAAAGAAATTTTTTTCGATATCGGTTTTAGATACAGCTCTTCTAGAAGTGTTTGAGCTGATATAACCTCTCATCCAAGGTGACTGATTAAATTTTAAAACTGAATGAACTTTTCTCAGAATAAGAACAGCATTTATTGCCTGCTTTAAAACTTTATAATGCAAAACATAATTTCGTTTATTGAGTAAGTTTGGAACGAGTTTTTTTACCATCGAATTTTGTCTTCGTGATGCTATATCCTGTCGTTCTTGAGATAATAAACTATATTCTATTATCATCGATGCAGCACAGAATGGATAATCGTTATGTAAATTATGTAACATAGTAGGGTAGTCGAGATCAACTTCAGCAAAATACGAAACATCATCTGCTCTATTTCTTCAGTTTCCGCTAGAAATTGATCAGGTGTAACCCAACGAAATCCACCTAACGGCATTGGTTCTGACATTGCATAACCATAAAAGTTATGTGTATTTAGATAGATGATGTATATTATTGGCTTGATAGGATCAAAATTTTTCATGTACTTATTATTTGCCACAGAATACTTTTTTGTTATCACGCTGATACCTCCTCGAATACCTTTTTCAATAAAGTTGAACATATCAACGTCTGTTAACAATTCCAACTCGATTTTACTAAACTTTAACAAAGCACCCCAAGATAATCCAGGAGCAGAGTAATACAAACAGGGATCTAATCCGTAAATGTTATAACTTACTCGAGAAAACTCTCGAATACATCAGCTAGCAATAACACATCGGTTTTTAAGTACAAGTCATGGTAATCACCAATGTTTTGCAATCGAATTCTTTCCAAATATTTTGTGCATAATTATACTCGTCATCTGATATATTTTCGTTCTTTAGTTGTGAATAAAATTTATCTTTGTCAGGTAAAGAAGTTTCATCAAATTTACTTTAATCGTCGAGATATGCGTATGGAAACACTCCTTTTCTCGTCAACAAGTTTGACTTATCCTTAAAACAGTCTTTTAGTTTATAAAAATCACTACAACATTTTACTAGCTCATTTAATGATGCCACCATCAACTGTAAGCTATCGATGAAACGTAACTTACCTAGCGTAACCGACATATACTTTTCAAAATTGTTTGGAATACACATAATAACGTTATCGAGTTTTAAATGAGACTTTATATCAGGATCAACAAAAGCTTCTGCTATAATGTGACTGTCATATCCTCTGAAATTGTGAAGAACAACTGGAATAAAATCTGGAGCATGAGATTTTAAATTACACTTATCATGAGCAGCTCCACGATATTTTCCTGTTAAATGACAATGGTCGTGAACGATTTTATTACCAGGTTCTGTATGAAAAAGATTTTCGCAAATATGAAAAAATTCTGCTTTTTCGTGATCAATTTTTTGTTGATTCGTCAACTTCATCATTGGAACAATTCTTTTCAAGTGATTAAATATATCATCAACTTCGCTAATCATATGTTTGAGAAGCCAAATAGCTGGATCCTTACCGCGATATAATTTTATTGGCTTTGATAAACTTGAATCGACACAACAGACTATTTTATACGCTACTCCGCATGGAATATGGTTTTGACTTTTTCTTGTACTCGATTGGTTAGGATTATTTTCAGCACCAAGTACAGGTTGTAGTAAGCACTCGAAATCAGCGTAAATGAAGGGTATCAATAGCTTATGCTTGCGATTAACAAACTTAAAGATTTTATCTTTTTCCTTTGGCATTGTTATTCGTTGTACCTCCAAGCAGTATTTTAGACTATTCTGTAATTTTTTATTATCAGAGCAGCCGTGAAAACAGCGGTAACAAAAGTATTTCTTATTTTTTTGTTTACTATACTGTTTACCGACAAGTCCGTTAAAGGTTTTAACCCAAACGTAATGGTTTTTATAAAACAATAAGTTTATCGTCGATTATGAAGCTTTTTCTCAAATATATCTTGGGTACACATTTTCTTTCTCATCTAAGCCAAATACGTTAACTGAAATATTGTTTTGTCTTTCAAATTTTAGTATTTGATTTTCGGTAACTAGAAAGTCAATTCCTGTGAAATTTAATTTTGACACGTGATTGAAATATTTTTCAACACGATCTGAATTTTTTCCAGCTGGAAACATTGAAGAAAGCATAGACCATTGGAAACATTTGTTAACAAAATTTTTAACGTTAATACAACATGTTTTTATTCTTTATCTTTTGAGGCAGGTCAATATACCCAGCGCCGTCAGCGCCGCTACCGCATAATACGTTATATTTCATTGTATGAAATAAAATTTCAGTAATCATCTCAGACTTCCAACCAGAACCAGACTGAATAAATTCATCTATCTTTTTCCACACTTCCTGGTGTATTTCATTAGCTAACAATGAAAGATCAGTTCCAACCAAAACACGCCGAGCTTTGGCTGATATATAAGAGTCAGCAGTTTCCTCATTAGTCGACTCACCTGTTACACTCGACAAAGAAAAAATTACATGATATTGTACTAACAATTAGATGCCATTGTGTTTTTTATGTTCACCCTTTACAGTTGTTTGTAGTAGATGATAAAGATTTGTTGCCGAAAAATTTGCTAAAACAATTTGTTTATCAAATCGGTGGCTGTTTTCGAATTCGTCAAAAGCTGTAGCTATCTTTGTTGGTTCTCCAATAAGGCTCTTTTTAGCAATATCTCGCTATTTCAGCATTATATAACACATTACATTAAATATCTAATTGACTAATCAAAAAAACATACAATTAAACAAGTGGATTTTACTATTGTATAATGACACAAAATGTAATGATGATAAATGCGAGCGAACAAGAGTATTATTACGTTCACCTCAAGTAGAACTTGTACGCTGGAAATATGTTAGGGTCGGTGATACACGTAAAATATGGTAGACCGTTTGGTAAAGTAACACCAACTGGTTACAAGATCAGCATAAAAGGTAATAATGACGATAGAGTTTAAATTTTTAGGAGAGATTTTATTTATACGTTATCTTGTGATGAAATTCCAGAAGGACAACGTGGATATCATGTTAATGGAGTGGTTACTGAAGATAACATAGAAAATGTCTTTACAAGATGAGTTTCAACCTCACCCCGTGTTTGATCTTTACGAGGCAAATGATAAAGGAATTACTCGAGGAAGAAAAACTAAAAAAGTTGTAGGTTCTATGAACGATAAGGGGTATCTTACGGTAGGTGTTAGAGGAACACGAACAGATAAAGTTAGTTATCAATCGCATAGGTTTGTTTGTTATAAATTGCATAGGTTTCTTTACGACGTTTTTAACGGACCAATACCAGATGGTTTAGTGATAGATCATGTCAACCGCATCAAGACAGACAATCGTATAGAGAATCTCGATCTTGTTACTCAACAAGAAAATAGCAGACGAGGAAATACGGATAATTGTGATTTTAGCAAAGTTAATCCTGTTGTTTCGTTTAATCTTGAAACAAACGATGAAATAAAATTCATATCAAACAATTCTGCTGCAAGATACTTTAGCATCAATCCAATGTCAGTTAAACTTGTTGCGGACGGTAAAAATAAATCTTTTTCAAGCAAATACTGAGTTTGCATAGTCTTTCGATGCAACGATAACTAAATGTATTGTAGTATTTTCCTTAGCTCATCCCGACTAATGCAAGTATGACACCACAACATATCTTCTTTATCATACACTACACTAATATTTTTATCGTTGTATAATTGTTTTCTTTCCGATTTGGTAATAATATGTTATCGCTTCCACCGCGAACTAAAAATATTTTAACCGAAATATTTGTTTCGCCTGCTAATACTTTTTCACTGCTTCTTTGAGAGCACTAACGTCATGCATCCTAGCATGCTCGATAGATTTTATTTTTTTTTTTTTCCATTTTTTATATTATTTAAAGCCATATAAATTATATGAGTCTCTTGGAGAAGCTAAAGTATATTTATGATACACCTTTAGCACCAGCGGATATCACACAAGAAAAAATGATTTTGCTATCGAAGATGACACAAACGTTAGCGAATCTGAAAACGTTATTGAAGATGATGTTGACGACAAAGTTGTTGACGACAAAGTCGCTGACGATGCCAGTACAACGTCCTGGGACAAAAAAAAATTACGGGAAACCAACAACTGGTCGGTATAACGTTAAATATCACATCACAAAGAAAATTTTTAAATTTGGTTTCACAGTAGACCAAAATCAATCGTTTTGGGGGCTAATAAAGTCGTTTTTAAATATCAAAATCCTAGACCGACAGAAAAATATAAAATTCGATTTTATTTTTGTTAAGATATTTAATCTCATGACGATTTCTGATGATCGCCGGCAATATCTGATATCGTTATGTAAGCCTGTGAAATGCAAATCTGTTTTACTTAATTACGAGGAAATTTATAAAAATATTATTTCCCAGTACTAATTTCTTTGGTCGGTATCCAACTATTAAATTTATCGCTATATCCGCGTCACTTAACAAGGCTTTTATCACCACGAGTTTTTATTACTCTTTCGATAACAAAAACACCTTGTTCAGTTTTCTGTAGTTCCTGTTCGTAAAATCTACCGATTACAGGCTCACCTGCTAGACCTTTTTGCGCGTATGTTACAGGTATCGTTATCAAAACTTTATCAACGACAAATACTTCTTCACTCCAGTTCGGAGTAAATCCTTTCTCAAATATTTTTTTTTTTTTTGTCAATGAAATTCGGACTCGATCACAGACTTTAAATTTATGTCGCCGGTATATATATTTTTTTTTTTCGCAAGGATCGGATTTTTAATTGCACCATTTGGTTACATTTTAATAGCTCTGTGTTTCTTGTTATTGTATTTATCAACGATTTGCTGAAGGTCATCAATATACCTACTAGTGCTTTTAGCTGACAAATGTTTATGTATCAACTCATTTCTTGTACGATTAAATCTTTCGACGACTACGGTTTTTCCCTCGTTCCCCGTGACATATTTTTTCTGTTATTTTGTTCTAAAAATTACTCAAATTTTTAGTTGAAAAACTCTGTTCCATGATCTGTCCAAATTTTATTAGGTTTTCTCTCTTTACTTGTTATTACCTGCTTTAGCGTATCAGTTATCAATGTTCCTGTTTTATCAGCAATTGGAACACTAAACGAGTATTTGCTAAAAACATCAATATTGTTGAACAAGAATTTTTTGGTATTGTTAAAATTAGGGAAATTTGACATATCAACTAAATCTATCGCCCAGATATCATCAACGGCATTCGCGACAACCTTACGTCGCGGAAACTCTTTTTCGGTCTGTGTAGATCTGATGCAAGCGATTGCATGCTATCTTAATACAATTCTCTACAAAGTACGAGTTTATATTTTGACCCAATTATTCCTTGAACTAATCTTCTATCAAATCGTTCTCGTAGGTTTGTAGGTTTTACATCTTTAAGTTCGTTCAGCATTACTTTATTACAACCGTGCTTATCGTTTTCGTTATCACGATAACAAATGTGACGCATTACTATTGCATCAACTTGATTATTACGCTCTTGTCCTGGTAGTGCATTATCGTTTTCATCTAGTTGTTCATGTAGGGGATTATACGGCCCAGTATACTAATGACCTGGCAATGTCCACCCACCTTTCGGTTTTGGTAACTTACCAATAAGTTTATGTATATCCATTTCAGAGCCAATTATTTATTGGCGACCACAACGTTTACAATATGTAACAATTTTATCTTGTTCGATACAAAGATCTTTATCGGAATCATAATTACATCTTCGATTCATTATTACTTTAATCATCGACTAAAATAATTCTATCTACGCCAGACCCCGACAACGAAAGTTGTTGCAGAGTCGCCGTCGTTGTCGCTGGAGTCGTAATTGGTGATGTTAACGGCAAAGCTGTAGAAGCAATAAATATACTTTTTCTTCTACCATAAATAGTACAAATACCTTTTAGCATCGTTCTGTTATTTCTCGTTTTTCTTCTCCACTTTTTCATCTTTGTTAGGCGTTTTAGTTTTACATTTGAGGCAGTACGTTATCGTTTCCGGCATGTTATATTCGATTGTCACACAAAATGTATTGTGAGAAATATATTGCTACGTCGTCTTTGTTTTTGTTTGGATGCGTATCAAATTGCAAAACAAACTTTAAAAAATCAGGATTTTTTGCCATTTGTTTGATGAACATGATACAATAATAACCACAAGCTGATTTTCCAACCGGCTTTAGTTGATTAGACGAATAATTTATTGTTTTTTATTTCTTTAAAATATATTTTTTTAATAAGATCACTCGGAGGACGTCCGAATGCATCAAAATAATTGTTATCATAAACAGCTAACCAATGAGTACAAGATCCGTCATTGAAGTTTGTATGTTTATGATACACGAACCATCTGCTGGTACGTCATCAAGTTCATATCAAAGTTGCTCAACGTGACAGGCGTTGTCAACGGCGCCTGGTTTCTGGTAATGTCATGCCGCGTCCGATTCCTAGCAGATTTGGAAGTAGACTTCCCGCTAATAACGCTAGGAGTGGGGCCACTGGAAAAACTCCTCCTTGTTTTGTTGCCCGAGGACGTTTTCTAGTCTTCCTCTTTTTTTTAGTCGTTATCTATTTTTAGCTGGCATTATATTATTATTGTTACATAAAACTGCATCAACGCCAACAACAAAGTTGTCTATGTCAACAACAACGTCTTCAACGCTAGATCTGGTTGATACCGCGCCCAGATACCGCCTTTTCCGTGAATCGTGATATTACCCCTGACGCTGCTGCTACTCCTAGGTTTCCTAGGATTGGTAAAAGTTTTGGTAGAACGGTTTTAGCTACCACAGAAAGTGCTTGTCCAAGAAATCCGCCGTGCTTTGACATAACCTTATTTGTTCCACAGATAGTTTGAGAACAAACGGTTTTCCTAGAATCGTTTTTTATCAAATTTATTAATCTGATGTTGCGTCAACATTAGTTTAACAGCTGTGTTTGACGACGACGGATTTGCTGTTGACGACTCAGTCGTTGGATATATCATTAAAGAAACAGAATGTCGTTTAGACAACGCCGCTGATAATTTTTAAACTTGTCCTTGCGTTAGGTATATTTCTCTGGTTGTATACTCGGTTTTCATTATTGTATTATATTAATTTCGTTAGATTAAACTTGTACAGTCATTCGTCCTTGTAGTGAGTCAATTGTCAAAAATCTATCGCTGGCGACTAGCGCATATGCCTTATACGGATTATCTGCAGCTGGAACCGCGCCAACCGTCCAAGTAATTTCAATATCAGCTGTAGATCCTACGACTCGGTCGGATTGTTTTGATACATCGAAGTAAAACATTGGGTATAATAACCTAAATTCTTCGACAGATATTTGGCTTCCACTATCAGCGTCCTGGTATTTTTGTATTGCTTCCATGAGCTACATGTAAGCTCGTGTAATAGTTTTAGTTTCGTTGTCAGTGAAGTTACATTCGTTGCTCGTTCTGGGTATTGTTTTGAGTTTATCCTAACAAAAATCCGGATGACATCTGCGTTATCAAAAACGGGGTTATTTTGTTGTTGATTACCACGACCTGCCTGTCGCTGAAATACAACAAATAAATGTCGCGGTAATTGTTCACTCGGAGCTGTTGTAACACGCCACGTGTAATCAATTACGTTAGGAATTACTGTTTGATAAATTTTGTTCTGTTCAAAATATATATTTTTGTCCACGCCTTCAACATTAAATTGAGTTCCATCGTCTTACTCATTGACGGAACAACTCGTGGCATCCACAATGCTAATCTCGTAATATCAAACCACCCATCAGCTACTCCAGTAGCATGTATTATACATTCATCCTGTTCTGCTTGATCTAAAATAAGTGTATGTTTTAGTCCGCAAGAAACTTTGTTGTAATCGCCACAAAACCCAAATTTGTGCTCAGCGGAAGCATCATTGTTATTTGGCGGGATAGTGCGGCCAACTCTTTTCTTTTGGCATATCTCTCGTTTTATCTATTATTTTTAAAACCAATTGCGTTATTGACATGATCTAACATTGCAACACCATCAGCAGCTGCAGCTGGTGGTGTTAAACCTAAATTGTTATAAGCAGCAGTAAGTGAAACTCTTGTAGCGTCTGCGTTTGCAGCTGCAGCAGGTGCAGATATATTTAAACTATGAGCATTGGCACTAAGAAAATTTCTAACGGTCGCAAAATTTGCGGCAGAATTGGCGCCGTGTATGAGAATGCTATTGAGAAATATTCACCTGATATAGTTCTACCAACTCCAATCTTTATACCACATCTTGTTTTTGGCCATCGATCTCGAGTAATCATCGCTAAACGAAACTAAGTTAAGTGTTGTACTTGCTATTGGCAAGTGCATTGAAATATCTTCCACGTTTTGATTAGCCAGTTGGTATCGAGCACTTCTAAACAAACTCCACCCGTTATTTACAAGCGCAATCTATGTACAAGCTGCAATATTACCGCCATCTGCTGTCAATATTTGGCCACGTACTTCTAGGATTGTCTTATGCGGCAGTAGAAACACGTCTTCGTCTTGTATATTAAAGGTTCTAACTCCAGCTCTACTCGGTTCATTCGAGTTTTCATCATACTCGACGTATTCAAATTCTGTTACAGCGTCGTCAGAATCATGTTTTTCCCCAAGATTGAGATAAATTTTAGCAGACGTGATTTTATGATCGCCACACAACTTTGTGACGATTAAAAATCAGCAGGTTCCATTGGCTTTGTTGTTTTACTTATAAGTTTACGCACTATTTCTTCACCACGCGGCGATGACAATTTGTTTGTTGTAGCTATCATAGCTCGTTTTATTTCTTTTATTGGTGCAAAATCTTCAGCGGCAATTGCGATTGGTGCTACTTTACGCGATATTCCTGTATATTTTTAGCAACTGTTTAAAATATATTTCCAAAAAACCCACCAACAATTTTTCTTCGATAAACTTTTTTTCGTCTCATCTTGTTATCCAATATCCTATATAAAATATAGGCTTACAAAATTATCTTACAACGACTTCAACGATAGCTGCGCCGATGATGTAATTCATTGCCGCGCCTACGCACTGACTATGTCGTCGCGCGTAGGTGTAAGTAATACGTAACAATTTTATTGTTAAGATCTATTTGCCGCCCAGTTGCATTGTTTTACTTGTTATTTGGTTTTGAAGACTATTCTGATAGTATATTAATTGCCTAGGAGTAATTTGCATCAGAGATCCTGGAGGAACATCTGGTGAAAAACTATAGATCGTTTGACCCCGGCTTCCTAACGCTGAATAGGATCCTAGTGCAATAGAAAAATTTATCAAACTTTGTATTTATATCTGTTATGTTAACAGGTAAATCTCCATTATACGATATGCTTTGTTCTGTAACACTGCCGTATTGTTGACGATTAGATCCTAACAGCGACGCAATACTTGTCGCAGGTGAAAAATCGATTAATAAATTATTTTTCAATGTTCTTCTAGCTCGTAGTGTATCATAGTTCGTAGTTAACTCACAATTGTCTGCGACGCCGTTACTGCTATTTTTTGTTATTAGTTCCTTTATCGTCTTGTTAAGATCAATTACTTTGTACGCGCCTTGTGGTATTTTAACTGATACCCACGCGCCAGTATTAAATGTAAAGTCGTCGTTGACGTTTGTTTACATTTGCCATAGAATGCTGTATCGTAGCAGAAATTAATCCAATTTCGTACTGCTTATTAGGGTCTAGTTCTATTGGTGGATTATAGTAGATGGAAACGTTTGCGCTGTTTTTGTTGTTTGCGATGAATCTAACAATAACGTAGTCGATGTTAATGACATTGCCCTTGTTATATCAAGTTTGTTAGATAATCTTTTACGCGATAAGATCGCTGTGTAAAATTTCATTCTCGGTCAATGTTACCAATCCGCTCAATCTATGATGATCTAATATATCAACAATTTCGTTGTCGTTTTCAGGGCTTTCATTTCCAGCTTCTGTGGATGATATCAACAACATAAGTCGTCCAACCATTTCAGCGTTTGATGTAAAAGTTTTAACACAGATCCGGTTGTTTCATCTGGTTTTTCTTCTGGTTTTTCCTTTGGTTTTTCATCTAGTAATCTTTTATCTCGTTCGTTTTCATATTTTTTAAAAGTCTCTTAAAAGGCCATGATTTAGTATAACCCCCTGGTTTACATCGATACTGCATTGCTGTTTTAAGTATTACTGAAGCGATAATTCCATCTCTTATAAAATCAGCCGCTCTTAAAAAAGCTTTTGTTCCCCTTAAATATTCCATGTTTTTTTTTCATTATCTAATCCACTGCTGATAATTTCACGTAATTGTTTTTTCTTAATCTCTATATTTTTCTTCTGACCAATTTTGAATATTGCCAATGTCTTCGATATTATTTTTAACAAGAAAGTCTTCGTATTCCGCTTCTGATATTTTAGGATGTGCTCTTTTTCTATACAATATTTCCTGACCTTAAGGAGACAAATATTCTATGGTAGTTTCAGATACTCTTTTTGTTCCTCAGATAATTCTTTAGTTGGTTTTGTCACAACTTCTATTAACCTATTAAACTCGCCGGAATTAATTGCTGATATCGCTACTGCTCGCTGAAGCTCAAGAGGATTATTTATCAATCTATCAAGCGTAGTTTGTCGTGCAACAGGATCAGCAATGTTCATGGTTCTTACAAGTTCCTCCGCAATTCTTTTGGTTTCTTCCTTTGTGTATACCCCTAGTAAACCTAGCAAACCGTTTTCTTGTAATTTTATTAGTTCTTCTGGAGACAATGTTATTGTTTATGGTTGTTTGCAAAGTACTGCTTCAGTAACCGTCTTGAAAAGCTTAGCTGTTGCTTCTTCTACTTAAACTTGTCCTTGGCGTGCTTCTTGCACTCTTTTCTTAATAGCAGCTCTAGTTTCAATAAACTTTTTTAGCATTTCATCCCTTTGCTGAAATTTGTCCATCGTTTATTTTCATACGCTTCACAAAATTAATCTGTAAGAAATTCATCAATGCAGCAACGAAACATTTTAGTTGGATCACGCGCTAGTTTATCAAATAAAAAGAAATTGAATTTTTTTTTTTTGTTGCTTGATGACATAGTTCAATAAACTTATCTTTTGTTACGTTTGCAATATTTCTTGCATCAACATTATCTAGTCCAGGAAATAGTATAAAACATCCCTTATTTCGTCGAATAAATCTATCGACGTTACAAAAACCTTGAGCGAGATAAATCGAATTACATCTCTTGTGACGTGATAGTGAAAAGTATGATTTAATCTTGTTAATCTCCTCACTGTTTAGCGGAATATCGTCAAATACAATAATTTTATGCTAGGTCGAATCAAGTTCATCGACGGGAATTAAATCTTTTGGTTGTTTTATCAAAAATATATCATGGCCTGCTCCAAGTTCATCGCTAAGTTTATCGTTGTATTCACTCAGTAACTCATATTTGTCCTGCTGTGGATTAATCGTAATTAAGTTTATCGTTTAGCAAAAGATTTAGTAGCGGATTTGTCTTACCAAAACCTGTACGACCAACTATAAGATAGTGACAATCTGGAAGTTCGTTATTGTGTTTGTGCTTGATCAATTGTTCGGTATCAAAATTTAATATCGTTGAATTTTTCGTTGACTTCGCCATTGTTATATAATTTTATGTCATATAATTTACATAATGACCTATTACACAAAATTTGGAACAACTCTGTCAGGATTAACTTCCGCTGACGAACCATCAACAACAATTGATACATCAAATTTTGTCAAAAAAAACTGGTGACACAATGTATGGCAATTTCTTGATGTCAAATCAGCGAATAAAAGGTTTAGAAGTAGATTATCCACCACCTAATTTTGATCTTACTCAAGCTGTAAGTTTTTCACAACTGACAACTGTTGACAACAATAAACTATCGTTAACACGTGGAACGTAGAGTGGTAACTTGGATATGTCTGGAAAAAAAATTATAAACTTGGAAACAGCTTATCCTCCAGCAAATTTAAATCAAACACAAGCTGTAAGTTATTTACAGCTGAAGTATGATAAATCTAGTGGAAAAATGTCGGGTGATTTAAACATGTGAGGAAAAAAAATTATCAACTTGGAAACAGCTTATCCTCCAGCAAATTTAAATAAAACACAAGCTGTAAGTGATGCTCAACTAAAACCTTTTGACGATAACAAGCCTGATAAAACCGGTGATACAATGACGGATTAATTGGATATGACAACAAAAATATAAGCTTGGAAACAGCGTATCCACCAGCAAATGCTGATAATACACAAGCTGTAAGTTATTTGCAGCTGAAATATATCAATGATATCAAACTAAATAAATCCGGTGGAACAATAACCAGTAACTTAACGATGAGTAATAACACAACAGTAACTGGACTTTCAATAAATTCACCACCAGTTGATGACACCGACGCTGTAAGTTATGCTCAACTAAGGGGATCACTAACACCGTACTTGAAAGTATCGAGTAGAATGATGACTGGATCGATTGATACGGGAGATAGGTTGATATATAATACCCAGTTTGATAATACAACTCTTGCAAATGATGATTAGCTCGCTAACATTATGTTTATCAAAAATAATTGCGTTAAATTATCCGGCGATACGATGACTGGAGCGTTAAACATGAGAGTTAATAAAAATACTTCAACATACACGACAAAAACTCTGAGGATTTAACCAATAAATCTTATGTTGATACAAGATATTGAAACTAGAAACAGTATAGCCTCATACGTAACAACAAATGTGCCGAATAAAGCTGGAGGAACGATGACAGGAAATATAGATATGGGAGCTAATACAACTAATTCTACAGCTCTTCCAACATCTGGTAGTGATTTGGTTATTAAAACATACGTCGATGGAATTTCTGGTGGAGGAAAATTATATGCTAAAAATAATGCTGGCCTAATTCCGCGTTGTACAAATATACAATCCAAGCAGAAAATGGATTTGCAGTATCATCTTCTTCTGTGTATAATACAACACAATATAACTGCCACGCTGTCACGCTTTCCGACAATACAGTAAACGAGTGGGCAGTTGGCGGAGCAAGTAGTTATTGGATTATAGTCGAATGTCCATCAACAGTTGCTGTATGGAAGTTTATTGTGCGAGGACGTTATAGTGGTACTGAAAGATTTATCGACAGGAGACTCGAAGGATCAAATAATGACATTAGTTGGATTGTAATATATAATGCAGTAAACCAAATAATAGGATTAACGCCGTTGGAGTTCTTCTTACCAACAGCAAGTATTACCAAGTACAAATGCTATAGATTATACTTTACTCGCTATGAGCCTGTTAATCCAGGTAGGTTTATCTTATTGGCAGTTGTTCACGTTAGATGATTTAATATAACGTCTTAAAATAATGTCAGAGCCACCAATCATAACAGTTGTTAAATATTTTCACGATAATATTTTTAATGTCATAAAAGCTATTGTTTGATACAGTACTGGAAAAAATGAGGAGGCAAGAAAAAAACATTGAATCTTTGAAATCGGCGACTGGTAAATCATCGTCTAATCCAACACAGACTGAACTTAATTATATTAGTGTTGCGAGTATGAGAGGACCAAAGTTGAAAAAAAAACAACAAAGTTTTGATAAAATAACTAGATACTGTCATCCCGACGATTGCCTCGAGGAGGAAAAAGAGGTTGAAAATATACTTTAAAAAATATTACTCGAGCTTAACAGCGAGATTGTCAATCTATTAGTGGAAGCAAATCTGATAAGTGCACAAGTTCATGGTGAAAAAGCCCAGGAGGAAAAACGAGTAAATGAAAACCATAATCGTCTTGATAGACTAGCGAGGGATAAAAGAAGAAGACTAAGACAAACTAAAAAGCTGAATGATATTTTCTCAAAGCGAGTAATTTTTACTCATCTTGGCATGTTCTTCCATGACAAAGAAACATTGTCTAGGGTAGTTAATTTATCGGACGCGGAGTTATTGGTTAAAGTGCACTTTAATGCAATTTTACCGATGTTTCTTAAATACCTTGAATTGGATCCAATTATTGTTAATAAATCCCTGGAGATAATTAAAGATCTAGACAATGAAATTGATACATTTGATGACGCTGAAAGGAAAAAAAGTTTTTGATGAAGTCGAATCAGTAAGTTTTGAAGAAGAACGTCGTAATTACTACGATATTAGTGAAGAAGATGATGTTCCACTTCCATCACACCAGCGCTCTAAACGATTGTCATTACGAGTTTATTATGATGAAGTTGATAAAATATTTGGATATCCATACGAAAAATTATTGTTTAAAATAAATTCTTTTATTAGTCGTTCAGTAATTACCCCTGTTAATCATTTTAGTCTGGAAGGATTCCGAGCATTAACGCTAGCAAATTTCATAGTCGCATACGCAATTGTTAGACAACATCTTGTTCTCAAACATTTTACGTTAAATCAAATAAGCTTGGTACTCGGGTTTATTGATGAAACAGAGAGTAAATACAATAATCTGGTAAATAATACGGCTTTATACAAACATGAGGTAGGAATCACATTTAAATCCTACAGCTGGTTAAATAAAAATGAGGTATTGACAGATAAACGGTATGAGGATATTTCATCAGATGTTTATGACAGGTACAGAGATTGTAAAGCTTTTCCCGTCAATTTTATGTTTCGTGATATTTTAGACAATATCGTCCGTAGTACGATTTTTATTATTACATAAAATAATTATAGACAAATATTATATAATGAAGAAAGAAATAATCGACTTCAGTCATATCTCTAGTGACATTCCAATACAAGATATTGATGCACTAATGCAATACTACAGGTTTTATCATAAAAAGCTGTGGTGCGTAAAACAAATGTTACACGTACTACAGTCAGGTATTAAATCTTACGTCATACCTAACGCTAGTGTTAACTACAGCTGGTATAGTATCAATTGGAGCGTCATTAAATCCTTTCCTCCTGATAATATCAGGTGTTGGCGTTTCTATAACAGCAACGTTGAAAAAATTGAGCCAAGCTTTGAGATGAAAAAAAGCTCTTGTAAAAACGTGATAATCACATACAAAAAATTACTTGATAAAATAAGATCATACCTACGAGGTGTAAAGTATGACATGGATGATTTCATACGCAAATTTCGTATTGTTGATAGTATGTTAACAGATATTCTGCCGATGAGAGTTGGTGAGTACGAGAAAAATTATGATACAAAATATAGTGATGAGGTTGTAAAATAATCTGATGAAATTTTAACTAACATCGTTAAATATTCTTTGTAAAATTTTATCTAACATCGTTAAATAATCTTTGTAAAATTTTATCTAACATCGTTAAATAATCTTTATAAAATTTTATCTAACATTGATAAATAATCTTTATCAAATTTTGTCTAACATTGATAAATAATCTAGCATTTCCCAGTAGTAGAGGAAACGTAGTTCGTTTCTGGATCAGAGACCCTATAATCGTTGACGACAAGTTCGGATTATCACAGTTTTGCCAAAATTTGTTAGTCGCCAAAAAATGATGACAAAAAAGATGATGGTGGCCATATGACTTTTGGTCATGGAAAATGGCATCATGAAATGGTTGGCAATGGGTGATTTTTCCAAACTTGGCGGCAACGATTATAGGGTCTTTGAGCCAGAAACCTCCTTTTTGTCTCTACTACTAACACTTCACCTCCAGCACATGACCTGATCCGGCCCCGAAAATAAATATTGTTTATTTTCCCAATTAGTGCCTAGCCGTTTAATTTAAATTTAGAAAAAAAAAGTCTAATGGCTTTGATGAACGCCTGAACTTTGCAGTATACAGATACCTTTATCACTCGAAATAGATTACTGCTGATTATTGAGAATATAATAATTGTTTTACTGCGCCCAATTCGTCCACACGGTATTGAACTCAGCTCTCTATCAGAGGCTGCGCGTGCAACAAACGAAGTGACTTTTATGAAAAAGCTAACTGTCTTCGTTACATTTTCATGAATCTATCATCAAGCACCAGCCAAGAAGCTCCATTTTAACTTTGAAGTCGGCCGCTACGCTGTTAACTATGGAAAGTCATAAAGGTGTCGAGACTCGGTGTTGTTTTATCAGCACCGATGTTTCAAAAGAAACAACCGCCTCTGAATGCAAACGTTTTATGTTGATTGTGTAAAAACGAATTTTGAACTTATAATTATGGACTGAGAAACGCAATGTGGTTCAGATATAATAGTTTCGCGTATTTGAGTCCTTTTCTTATTTTCCTATAATCTATTGTCGAATCTGGCTAAAATCAATACGAACGAACATAAAACTCCAGAAATATAATATCTTGACTGACGAATGAATGATCATTGCTACACTAATAAAACTGAATGCAGTGACAATCTTTGCGACTGCGTTAGAATAAACATAAACTTGATCAAGATAAACAGGAAATGATAGAGATTTACAACCTTTCAAGCCAAAACCTCTTACATTTTCAGTTTCGAGTACATTTAGTGGACGAAGTTTAACTGGAGATATTTATTTATAATACCTAAAAGTCCATTCGTAATATTTCATATAAACTCTTCAGTTGAACAAGCTGGCAATCCAAAGTATATTTATTTTTTTAAGCTGTTGGGTATGGAATGCGACATCACGTGCTTTGTAGAGCCTGCATAAAATATTTGCCGATCGGGATCAAAATTTATATGTAACAAGATGTAATGGTCCTGATTTAAATATAAAACTATTAATCTATTTTTTGTCTTCTAAAAATCACATCGAAGTGTAAACTTTTAAAACTAAGTTTGATCATATCCCCACCACAGTACCGCATAGAGGAAATACACAAAGTGATAGCGAGGATTCAGATAAGTTAGTCTATTACGAACTATAAAGACATCTGGTAACCCACACTACAGGATTTTTTTAAATATTTATTATGCAATTCGTCTACTGACGATTTTCAAATCAAATTGATTCTGATCTTTATTTGAAATAAGTAAAAAGGTAAATTGCTGTGCAGAAGTTCATGTTGTATTTAGCATGAATGCTATTTAGCATTTTAGTATGAATGCTTTTTTAGAACGTATTTAGCATGATGGTGTTTTGTTGGGGGGGGGTTGTAATCATATCATTATATATGTTTGTCTAATGTTGTAAAGCGCTTAAAGCTTCTAAAGATTAGGCGCTATACAAAGTCCTCATTATTATTATTATTATTATTATTATTATTATAAATTGCATTGTAACCTTCGAAGCCAGAACTTCATCTACCTCCAGTACGGAGTGAATGAAGTTTTACAAGGGATACCTATTTAAAGCCGAGAAAAATAAGAAGCCACATTAATAACACTTAGTTAAATTAGAGATAGATTTTATAGCCTTGGCAAACATATGATTTAGCCATTTCGGGCGATTTACAAGGCATGATTGATATTAATGTGTTCAGCCTACAAGTTAAACAAGGGGGAAAAGAGGTTTGAATAAGAAGAAATTACAATTAGATAAAGCTTTATTGAAACAAACAGAACTGCAGGACATTTGTTGTACTGTAAATACAATCGTATTATTTATTTATTATTTCACAAATGAGTTTGCGTAATAGTAGCCGTTTCCGTTGATTTGCAAAATGTATGCAACGGAGAAAGCAACTGCTACTGCAGTAAATGCCATATAGATGGAAAGAATTAATGTACCAAATTTTACAAGTTTATCTCCTAATGAAAATACTTAAGTCATTTCACTTTTCATCAATTTCAAACGTCTAGTTTTGTAATATTACCTGTAAGCTCATCAGATGAAGTAACAAACATTTCCATGCATATATAATAAGTTGTTGGTTAAAGAATGCAGCATCATGTGGCTCGTAGAGCCTACTTAAAAAATGGTAGGTAAATGGTAAAAGTCACAGGGTGTCTAAATCCTGAAAAAATGTGTCAAATAGACATGTATATTTGAGTCCCAAGTACTAAACAGGTTGGCCTAGTAGTAGTTGTATATTGGATAGCCCTGTTCATATTTCATTATGTGTGAACATCTTAAGCAAACAGTTTAAAAGTGACTGGCAGAATGAAACCCGTTGATACTTACACGTGATTTCTTTATCCTTTTTTGTTTAAAAACAGAATATCTCTCTCATATTAAAATTAATATAATTAAACATTATATATTTTGTGTAACATCTAAATTGTCTCAGCAATCTTTGCACGGAAATCCTTAATCTTTCGCAATACACGTAAGTTTAGTGTATTTGTGTGCAACTCCTAGTCCGTACCAGCATTTTCTATTGGTCGGATGTCCTTTTCTTATTTCTCTCAAGTCAAGTTTGGAAAACTTCTGACCTTTGCCCTGAGGTCAGCTTGGAATGGGTTTAAGTAACTTTAAGGATTTATATATGTAGTTAATTTAGTTTTGCTGGGCTTTCTCCAAACATTTCATGGTTGTCCTTTCCAGTTGTGTTAAGGTCTATGCAGCAGTGCTCTCTCTCTCTCTCTCTCTCTCTCTCTCTCTCTCTCTCTCTCTCTCTCTCTCTCTCTCTCTCTCTCTCTCTTCCATGCTTTTTTTAAAATTGTTTTTATGTTATAACCGTTTCAATGGAAATATCACTGCTCTCGTAATAAGTGTCGTCAAACTCCTCATTAAAATTCAGCTTTTATAAGTTTTGAATGGGGAAGTCTACTTCGTCCTTCTTCCATCTTTTCTTATAATTCCATTACCGTCCATTTCTGTTTCTTCCGTTTGCGGTGACTTTATTTCTTTCCGTTTCAGCAGATTTATGAGTTTTCTTCTTGCTTTTATTTAGAGTTTTCTTGTTCTCCTCTCCTCTCCCACTATCGTCGCCACCTCCTTGCTTGGTTGTTGTTTTCTTGTCAGGAGTGCATCCTTGGTTTGAGTTGAATCCTTCTGTTTCTCTGTATTTTCTTGTTCATTTTCGTTTTGTTGTTGTAAAGATCACTAACTCACTTATGAGAGTTTGTCAGTCCTCACTTCTATTTAGTCGTTATCTTTCTGTATTTGGCAGTTGTTCGGCGCATGCCCTGTGTTCCCATAGTGATTGCATTTTCTGTAATAAATGAAGCCCCTATGCCACGTCTTTACTAAAAAAAAGCATGTAGAAAAAAGACAGTTATAATTCTCCTTATCGCCTCTTTTTCTATTTCCAATATTATCATACCGTTCTTTATTTGGCTTCCTTGGTGCGTCCCCATTATATCGTTGATAGCATTGATTTTGAATTTGTTTTCAAAGCGTTCTCCAGTGACTGATAGGGGGATCTCATGTCGTAAATCTGTTGTGTAAAACCACAAACAAATGGAACTCATACCGCAAGAGATGATTCGGCAGAAGTTTACGAGGAATTGACCAATCCGTATCCGATATTCCCCCTGGTCCGTCAGAGCAAACTTCGCCCTAAACAATTCAACGTTCTTAGGACATTGTTCACCTTCAAACTAATCACAAAATGATTTTCTGACGAAATTCCAATAATTCTAGTCACTGGTCCCTGCAGAGAAGCAACTGCATTTTGTCCGAACTTGATGGAGTTTATGTTTCTTAAAATAATACTGACAATGTCTCAGCAAGGTGATAGGCAAAGTTTGTTTTATCCACAAAAGCTGTTTAATTGGCAAATACACTTAATTCCAGTCTCAGGTATTCAGTTACTTAATGATCTTAATACTTGCAAGGACGCTAAAAGTAATTTATGGTAGTAATAATATTTAAAACTATAATTCTCCTTGAATTTACTTTTTTGTTAGAATATGCGGAGTGAATTCGTCATAGAAAGGAAAATTAAGTGAAAAAGTAGATTTGTTTATTTTCTTTTTTTTTTTTCTTTTTTTTTTTGCCGGGTGCGGGTGGGTTGTTGCAATATATGTGCATGATATGCAACTATAAGTTCAAGTTTACATTTACAACATTTCAAATTAACATATTTATGACGGAAACCAATCTTTGATGAGTTTATTGAAGACTTATTTTTGTTCAATCTTGTTGTTCCTACTGTTCGACCTTCTGATTTCTTATTTCCTTAACTATGGATATAAGTTTGTATTTTCGTTGGGTTGGAGGGCGTTTGCCAGGGGTTGGAGACAAATCAAACTGTCTCTCTATCTCTCTGAAAAGCACAACTCTGTGCACTGTGTTATCAGATTTGTGATACTTTTCCCATCAACATACTGTACATTCAAAAGGTTGCAAATTTAATGTTTATAAAATACTTTTGAGTGCGCAGAATGTATGTAAGACCCTGAACACTATTTTAACTCATCCATCTCTCGATCGATCTATCGATCGATTGATCTATACATCTATTTTGATAACATTGGTTCAATAGGGAAACACTTTTTAAGTATGTTAACGCACTCTCACTGGCGACAAAACTAAGGGTGAATTCCTTAATCATTTCATACGTTTTCAGAATTTGTTTCAGGAAGAAAATATCATCAGCTTATTTTGTAAAGGAAATTATTTGTAAAGGAAATAATTATCAACATCAAATATTATTTCTACAAGGAAAGCACAATAAAACAATAAAATATGAGATATGACATCGACCTTACAGTTAATTGACATGTGATTTATCTTTGCATTTTTGTGATTTACTGAGGCTCACCTGTAATGCATTATATATTGAAACATAAATGTACCACTGTTCATTGCAGAACCTTAAACAGCTTTTGAGATATAAAACAGAAACACAAGCAACTTCAAAATGATATACGTGTGATCTTGACATTCAAGACGTGACCATACATCCGAAATGGAACACATCTAGTGACAGTATAAAATGACCACATTTTATTTAATTTCCTAAACAGTACATAAATTGGGTGGGGTGAGGTTTGAAAAAGTAATTTTAATAATGATATACCAACCTGTTACTATTGCATTGCAAGTACATTGGAAGGGCGGGGGTGGGGTGGCGGGTGGGGTGGGTGGGTCTGAATGACGAAAATTCCGACCTCTCATTAGGGAGAACTAGGAGCTTCCAGAACACTGGATCGTCACTGCAGGAGACAGGTACCTGTAACAATGCTCCATGTTTTATAATCGCTGTTTAATGTTTCTTTTCCCACTATTAATAACGGTAGCCATATTGAATAGCTAAATTATATCTTTTAAAGTTTTGAAAGCCCTTGAAAGAAGGAGTTTCCATACTCAATTAGATAATTTTGTAATGAGTTAAAAATAGTAAATGTTGACAGATTTATATTATACAATAAAAACAAGGCCCCATAGTCAATTAATGTGCAGAAATGACAATAGGTTTTATTTTAGTTACAGACTAGCAGGGCTTCCTTGAGCTAAGAGAACCGTATACTGGTATGTCAATATATAAAATCTGTGCACAAGAACTTCAGTTATTGTACTGAAATCACAATAGAATGAAATCTATTTTAAGTAAATTCATAGTTTTCTTCGAACAGTATAAACTATTAAATTTGGTTGAAATATGTCCACTAAAAGTTTAGTTATTGATGAGAAAATAAACAGGAAGGAAAATTTAGTGACCATGACTACTGAACACCAAATCAATGACATATTGATTTGACCAAGATAAGAAAAATAATGCATGTTTCACTTCTGATTTCACGCTGAAAAATAATTGCATTAGTTGGAACAAGATTTTTATTTTGCTCATTTTTCACCCAACATTTACCGGAAGCAAACTACAGTTGCATGGCCCATTTTTGTTTTCTTCGTGAAAAGACCATGTCACCATTAATGAACAATACAATGTTATACGATAGTTAGATATATACACATTATATCATGACTAAAATAGGTTGCATCAGAGCAGTTTTGAAAGCAAAACTTTTTTTCTGTTTGTCATAAGAGGAACACACATATCAACGACACTATATACCTTCTAGAATGTCATCGTTTATTGTACAGAATAAAACTATGCTCTATGACCATCCAAATCAATAAGGTATCTTCCTATCACAAGAGAATATATATATATCAAAGGGGTAGGTACCATACGACCTTTTTGTCCCAAAATTTACATATTTTTTAAAAACGTAGTTCTACTGAGATTACCATGGCTGAAAAGTGTTCTTCGTTTGATGAACTTAAAAATGCAATTGATGTTTAAAACACAATTAAATGTTACATCATGC
>JAECUM010063029.1:0-11424 GCA_016617855.1 Megalonaias nervosa
CACTGTTACGCTATGGAATTTTTGTTAGGTTTCTAAATTATAAAGCCTGAGGATGATGTTAAAAAACTCTTGGTTGGGTATGACATGTGGGTCGTTTGAGTTTACTGATGACCATCACATGTTAGCGAAACTGGCAGAATTTCTGAGCACTAGTCGTGCAAATCCTCTATCCCTGTGAATACTACGGGATTCTGAAAATAAAGTAATCATCTAATGTGTTGATTTATATTACGTTAATTTCCTATTATTTAAGATCCACGCGAAACTGAGCGCATACTGATTTAGGATCGTGTGGAATATTGGGCTATTTGCTTGATTTAAGGTAACTCAAAATTTTAAATAAATATATTTTTTATAAATATGAACGTGAATTAAGAAATATTATATTCATCATATAGAACAAATCACAGAAAGTAGGTAGTGGTGTGCCGATATTATACAGGACACATACCTGGCAGCAGGCATATTTCCTGTGGTGTGAACTTTGATCGGAGTGCATACCTTATCAGTGTACTGTAAGAGTAAAACACATTCTTGTCGAGTGTTTCGCACAGTGTATTTGTGTAAGACTGAAGATATTCATGTGGACTTAATTAGGAATCGTTATGACGGTACAACACCAGAGAAAAGTTTAGACTTCTTGAGAGGATGCGGTCGTTATACAAAATTTTAACCATATATTTTAGGAATTTTTTTAAAAATCTTAAAGTTTATAGTTTATTTTTATAGCTTATTTTAGAACTTTAAAATTAACCTTTTATATTTTATCTTGTACGACTATATATGGATGTTAATTTGGAAGAGTTTGTCTTCCTAAGTTTCTTTTTTCACTCTTACCTTCATTATTTCATATATATATATATGGTTACCATTTCTTAGAAACGGAGAGAAAAAGCTTCATTTGTACCGTATAGACTCGCTTATAAATCCAGTCAAACTGAAGATCAGGGTCTAAGTTCTTTCTTCTACTGATCACTCCTAACAAATTGCACAAACCCGGATCTGATGGCGCATTATGCACAGGCAAATCTGTGTCTGTGCAGTTTGCAGTTAGACTCAGCTGATAAGCGAGTAAATACGGTTGTTGAGAGATCTGAAAATCACAAGCTTTCGTATTTAAATGTAAGTGTAACTAAAAAGCTTCAAATAAAAAATTATATTTTTAAATCTATAAAAGCCCCCCAGAATTATGCTAAATAAGATGTGTTATACATGTATTTAATATGAGATAGTGTGTGAAAGTCAAATGTGTCATTGTAATTATATAGTAATAATTTTTATACTTAAATTTCCTTATATACATATTACAATTATACTCGGCTATTGATGCCATCAACAAAATAGGAACCTTTTCACTAATCAGTTTCGGTTTCATTTTGGTATATTTAGCTGTCTGTTATATTCTTGTATCTATTGTGCCTTTAAATTAGCACATCGATCTGATGAAACGGCCTTGGTTATTGATACAGGACAATAGTTTTCATATACATGAGGAAGCCTGAATGTGTGTACATGAACAGAAGTAGTTTTGATAGGATTGCTATAATACGTCCAAGCTCAGCCTCAAACAGACCTCGTTTTAATTTTTTAAAACCATCACCCTGCCCATCCTCCCATCCCCCACCCCTGACCAAAAAAAAAAAAAAAAAATGTTGCAGAAAATGACGCTGTACTCGTCACCATACGAAATAATTTGATGAGAAAACAACATCACCATACCAATGACAAGATCAGCTTTTGGACAGGATGCTTCCTAAATCACCATCTTAATAAATTAACACCCTAACCCCACTCCCATGAGAGTATTTTGTTTAAATAAGCACCGTATTTTAAGACATAAAAATAATTTTTGCCTTGCTCCCCCCCCATTGTTGTTGTTTTCAAATTTATATATCTGGCTCAACAACAAAATACATTAAAAACTAAAACATTAAAAATTATCAACTCTGAGGTTATTACCTCCTACAACATAAATTATAAGCTCGACTGTCCTCGTCGCGAACGAAGTGAACGAGTCGGACAACCAACCCAAAGCATCGTTAATATGCCTTGACAACGAAAGAAAAATATGACTTCCTATACAGAAGTTTTACTAAATAATATTATTTGTCGAATTGCTTCTATAATGGATTCCTTTTTAGTGGAGTTGGCATTGTTGCTTTAAACGAGCAGAATAGTCATCTAGGGTGCCTTTGTTTTGCTTGTTTTAGGCAAACCAACATACCTGTTAAATGAAACCTTGGAGCCAATTGTTTTGCACGTATTTGAGGCAGCTTAATTTTAGTAAAGCAATACTACCTATTCTGTCTGATTAAGGAGAACTAGATGCCTGAACAAGCTGCATATATGTCTATTGTCTACCTACCTCAATTTTCCAACTTAAATGGCAGTGCCTAAAAGGATTGTCCACATTGCCATTATAAAGCTAGATGCACATTTAACTAACACAAGCACAAAGAACGCAAAATCTAACATAATTGGATCATTGTGTCACTGCTAGAATTCTTGTACACAAGATAAGCTAACTTCACATGTTGTGGCAGTCAAAGAAAGAAAGAAGTAGAGCTAAAAGGTGCAATCTAAGATAGTTTGGGAACGGAAATGAAAGGGTAACAAAAAAGAAGCATATGTAGCGGAACATTTTCTGAAATCTTTAAATCGCGTACAAACGAAGTTTAAAACAACTAATTATGGAATATCCAACTTTAATCAACAGTATAGGGGTTTGAGCTTATCAGTTAAATGCTGTCAACTGAATCTATCAACAAGTCATATAAACAGTTAACAGAAAGCATGCAATGTTCAAAAAATACTTCAGACACAAAAATGTTCACGAGACAGTAATTTATTATTTACAAAATATAAAATCTGTGCAATTTATGACAAATTTAAGTTCACATTATTTTACATAAGCATGTAGAAAAATGACTGCAGAAAACTTATATAAGCATACAGAGAAATAACTGCAGAAATTAACTATGCCCCAAAAAGCAGCATTGATCCGGAAAGTATGTTAAAGGAAATAATAAGCATTACTCCATTATTCTCGTCCTTCATCATAGACAAAACGTCTATGAAGAAATGGTTGTATGCCGAGAAGCGACGAAATCAACTTTTTTTATATTTTAAGGTCTTTGAAGGCTTGTGGCATTTCTCTGTTTTTCTACCATTAGGTCCAAAACGTAGTGGCAATAGGTACAGTAGATAAAAGAACCGTGTCAACATAAGTAAAATGTATACCCTGGAATGTTTAAAGTATGCTTCACCATTTACTCTCCACAAGAGAACAACATGCATTCCAATATATGGCCAGAGACAGGAATATGTGGAAACAATGTTATATCGATTAAAACTCTTTTCATTACATCTCTGCTAACTAATATACACAAACATTGTTATTTACAACATTATCTTAATCGGGTAATGATGTTACATCATTGTTATCTGATGGAATGAAACTACAAATCTAATAAATGTGTTGCATCACATATGAATTGACGAGGAATAATGGTGAAAACTTCATGATATTAATTAAATAATTATATTATTTAAATAAACTATTCTAGATTCTACGGAAAATTTCTTATTGTATCATCAAAGAATTACGCCATTAAAAAAAAATTCTTGTTTAGTTCTATTCAAATTGAAATTTAGAGCATATTTTGAATGAATGCACAGTGAAAAAAAAACTTTTCCAGTTGGTCTGGAATGGATGGTTTTTATTTTTCTGCTGATCCAACTTATTTCTGCTTTTTATTTAATGGGTCAATTCAGTGCAGTAAGGAGAACATGATTTCAGTTAGAAATTTAGTTGAAATTTCAGTACAATTTCGGAGTGTATCAGGTTTTCCATGACATGGTTAATGTCATTCGGATTTGCAGAACTGAGAATGTACATTTTGAGGAAATTCAAGATGCATAAATGTAAGTATATTTATTCCGTTCTTATCATCAGCCAAAGAAGACATGTTTATGCCCTGTCACTTGCATGCTAGCCGTTGGAGGGACCCCAGCTATGACCTGTATCATATATTGTATGTCTTCTATCGCCAGCCTAACACTGTATCAAAATAGTTAAACGGGGAAAATTGCAAAGCAGCTGTTGTGTGACAGTCCATTTAGCCAGAGGAAATATTACTTTTTCGTCGTCTTGGCTTATTGGTTCTAAGGTTCTTAGTTTCCTACCAAAGCTTTCAGTTGTATTTTTTCTCAAATTGAGTGTTTTGACTAACTTGTAAAATGGTACTTCTCTGATATGCGATAGCCCTATGCCTTAATATGCTTTTCTGTGCAATTTTTATAGACCCTAGATAACACTGATCATAGTCTAAACCATTATATTTGCGAAAAGTTACGATATTTCTCCTAAATAACTGTTTAAATGATCAGAATGGTATTTTCAATTATTGCGTTTCTCACATTTGTTATTGACATCGCGAATTCATTCGTTTGCTTCTTTAAAAGATTCATTTGTGACTCAGTGAATTCATCCACCTAATTAACTTTATCGTCTCTGCTTTCAAATGGACGAAACAGTTTGTTTGGTTCATCCACAATGAAATCTAATAAACCAAAAGCTAAAGCGTGAACTAAATGAGTGTACATTGTTTGTTTACAAAGTACTTCCTAATACAATGTACTATTTTTTGACACACGTGTCGTGCGGTAAGAAAAAATTTGGAAAACTACTGCACGATTCTACAATTTAAAATTAACAGAGAAAAAATAAGCAAATAACAAATAAGGTTATGCCATTTATTTATTTTCAAAGTTTTACGACACTTACAAGACATTGGCTAACGAATTGCAGAGACATAGAAATAAATTAAATAAAATGGACAATCAACTATAAGGTTTGGGAGGGGAGTTAAGTTACTTATTGCATCTATCGAGAATGCGGAATAAGAGGAAGACATAAAAAGAGATGGAAAATAGCAGGAGCAAATACATAAAAAATCTTGGCTGCACGTAATATAAAATATTGGAGTTCATATCATGACGTAAACTAATTATTTTGCTACTTATTTTCGACATTGCTTTTGGAACGTTGATTGTTTAGCATTTAAGGCCTTTTGATATCAATACTCCATGTATTATTCTTCTCAGAATGGTAGATATGGTAGAAAACAGTGGACGACTAAGCTTCTTATATGTAGGTATATTTCAATATTTTCTCAAGCCTTAGATGCTAACACAGATTAGAAAAAAATGAAATGATGTATTTTGATGTGTGTCAAAACTTACCATTATAACTTTTATTCACTTTAAAGATAATATCTCTCTCTCTCTCTCTCTCTCTCTCTCTCTCTCTCTCTCTCTCTCTCTCTCTCTCGTCGGTTTGACTTTAAAACTCTGTCTCTGTCTCTCTGTCTGTCTGCCTCTCATCCTTTGGTCGGTTTGACTTAACTTTTACAATCATTCATAAGTCCAGAGATATTGTCGGAAAATCCTCTACGTTCGCCATTGCATAGATTTTAGCCCGTATCCTGCTACCATGGTCAAGAGAGAGAGAGAGAGAGAGAGAGAGAGAGAGAGAGAGAGAGAGAGAGAGAGAGAAATTGGGCAGAGGAAGAGAGAAGGAGGCCTTTGGACATTTTCACATTTAATTAGTAATAATCGATTTTTAGAACATTATAGTATGTTTAAGAAACAACAACAAAACAAAACATTAAATACATCACAGTATGTGTACCACGTAACCGAGGAATTTACTGTATAATGTCGATATGGTTGCAACATTGTATCATTGATAAACACTGTAGATAACTCCCAAGGAGAGTGCACACGTATCGTTACGACGAACCATATTCTTGTAGGTTACTTGGTGTAATTTCTATTTCAAGGTTTTAATCCAGCCCAAATTCCTTTTCTCTCTCATTCCACATTTCTGCGCAGTTTGTCCATTATGCTTGAGACGGGAGGGGAGAACAGAAAGCAGAAAGGATTGTGATGAAAATGTGTACCATATTAAATTAATTTAGAAAACGGGGATTATTAATACTTTTCATCATTATTTTTCATACGTCACTAGTGACTGATTTGTGGAAATTGATCATTGATCTAGAATCAACTGCAGACGCTCGCGAGAATGTTTATTTATGCGTATTATTGCGCCATGGGCGGATCACAATTTGATATACCAATAGTATTGGTATATCAAATTGCTTTATACCAACACTTTAAATGCATGTTATTTTTTAATGTATGTGGTATATATATATATATATATATATATATATATATATATATATATATATATATATATATATATATATATATATATATATATATATATATATATATAACGATATAATATGAAATAATCTTTCATTGTTTGAATACTTTTCAGTGTCCTAACGTTAAATACTTAACTTTCTCAACCTGTTATGTAGTGTATCTATCCTCCGGGTCCTTTTAAAGTGATATAAGAACACACTCAATTTGGATTATATTTACCCTGATATAGGGAAGAATTGGCGGGTAAAATCAATACTTGTATTTGTGAAAGGATGGGATATAAGGTAGAAATTATATTGATGTGATGATAATATTAAAGCTTACAGCATAGATTTCAAATAATAATTCAATCACAACATGCACTTGTTCAAGTTTATTCCAGCCTCAAGTATAAAATAATGTTAGGTCATGAAATTTAGTTAGGCAGAAAAGTTGGTTGATTTTCACCATAATGCAGCATTTTACAAAAGGTATGCTCATTAATGCAGTGATGAATTTCAGGGACATCGTAACTAGAAAAAGTACGAATGTACAACAACAACAACAACAACAACAATGACATTACTACTACTGCTACTACTACGAATCTCGTGCTTTTATCTGTCATCTGTGCCTGCTTTACGATCCTACGTCCGATTTCAAGAGAATAGATCATAACTCTAGGAAACTATGTATATATCTACAAACATCATTCCATGTATATCCAAGTGTTTGAAATAGGTAGTATCCCAACTTCTGTCTCTCAACGAATGTTATAGGGCATATAGTGTCACCGTTGTCCGTCCGTCCTACAGTCCGTCGATTGTATTTTACATTTAGGTCAGTTTTCAGACCCTTTGGTGGGACATGTAAGAAAAAGTTGGGTACAATAACAGTGACTGCATTTAGTTTTTAAAAATTATACAGCACAAATAATCTGTTGAAACGGTTTGCGAAACAAATTCATACATACCAGAGCTGATACCACTGTCGATGAGTCTGGAGTTGTTATCGTTTTCGTTATCTACAGATAAAGTAAGGATTTTTATAATTACACCAGAATGCATCTTTTACACACACACACACACACACACACACACACGCACGCATTCACACACACACGCATAGAGAAATAAGTATTGTCAGCTACCTTGTTGAATGTTTACCATGAAAAACAACTAATAAAATCCGATAGAATTTTTTAATGTCACATACAATGCAGTAATTCATCTAAAAATGGACATGCAAAGCTATCAACCTGTATAGTTGTTGCTATATTTAATTTTTCATTGCATGTCGAAAACTATATATATATATAATTTATTCAAATTATTTATTAAAAGAATGCTCACCAGGTTGAGTTATAATCGGTTCTTTTGTGCCATTTCTAAGATCTGATATGCATGAAAACCATGAAATTGGGAACTAAAGAGTTTGTTTGTCTGATATTGAATTAAATAGGCTTTATTATTAAGACTTACATTCGACTTCATACTACCTTGAGATATTTTGAAGTGCTAGCCCATTTGGATACGGTATTTCTTAACATTAATTGGTACCTTACTAGCTATGGTCTAATTACTCGCTACTCGACACATCAGAGGTTGACATGGACATTACGATAATAAAAGTTCTATATCTCAACGGTGAGAAATCTCAACAAAAACAAAACAAAATAAAAGATACAAACTATGGTTGAATGCCGTTTCAGAACATTCTCGTAAGTTCTTACGTCAAGTGGTGAAAAACATGTAATGGCCAACTAATATAAGAATTCGCTTGCATTGCTTTTATAAATCTTCACTTTCGTGTGTCCAGGTAATGGCGACGAGAGTGAATCTACCCTTTCTGTTGTACTCATGACGTTCATCAGATAGTCCGCTATTCCAAATCGCCACATGAAAAGTTTATATGATTTAGATTAGTTTCTCATATTTTGTAAGCATATTGTTTCCTAAAACCTGTGTACAGCAGACACATATCACATCTGACTGGAAAGCAGCCCTTTACTTTTATTTTTTTTTTCCTAAGCAGATTATGCCAGAATTTATGGATTGCTTCATATTTTCTCGCTGCTTGAAACCGTGAGAATAATGTGATACAGTCCGTACGTACGTACGTGTGTCATGTCCATAAATTTCTCATTCACCGTTAAAGTAAGACATATGAAACTTGGATCAATAATAGTCCCGTGGGTGTAAATTGTACCACAGGGGCGACTCGTCCATATATACGAACTAGACTGTTGCCAAGGGCGCCAAGTGAATGGGGCGTTAAATTTTAAGAGGAATTATCTGGAACGGTTGAGCGCCGATTGCATGGTCCCCCTAGGGCACTAGTTGCTGACAGCTATTCTAGGGCCGCCACTGATTGTGCCACGCATTTAGAGATTTCAAATAACTCTTGACTTGTATGCGTGTCTCGCATGTCGGAAAATTGGCATTTGTGATCAGTGATCCACGTGTCCACAAATGCCAGATTTTGACTCCTTGGTGAGACCATGAGATCTTTCCCTACCCACAGGAACTTAGCCCATGTATCAAAATATATAAACTATATGAAATGAACATATGTTAACTGTATATACACTGAATGGCCATGAAAAGGTATATTTATACCTGGAACTGACATTACCCCTGATAGTTTTAGATTCTTAGTTATAAGATTATAGCTTGAAAACTGTCGAGGTCCCCACCATTTAACTATCTATATTCTTGGCATGAAAACACATTTCCAACTGATATTTGCCATCGGGTACTTCTTATCCTCAGGATTCTAGACCCCCCCCCCCCGATTTCTCCTCACAAACAATAATACAAATTTAGTTTTACCTACCTTTGCGTCCAGGAGTTGGACGTAAAAGTGACTGGCGACAAGCGATAAGATACTCTCTACAATTGTTATTTCCATCCCTAGCTTTGTGCATGATTTCCTTTGTCAGATTGATGTATGTATTCATGGATTGCTCCAGCTCGGGATCTTTTCCCCGATCCAACTTGGCTTTTTCCGTGAAGGCATCGAAATTAATCAATGTCTCCAGGACTTTTCTTAGTTCCTCTTCAAAGTTACTACTGGCCATAACTGCCGTTGGTACCCCAACGACCTCAGTATATTATCAAAGCCCAGTTCTCTCTCTGCCTGTGTCTAATACACAAAATTAGTTCTGTATAATGTTATAGTTTCTTTTCCTTCCTTGTCTATTGCAGTGTAGTTGTAAGCATTGTAATGTCATGTTTCACTCTCTTAACATTGTGTACATCATGTCTGGAAAAAAGTAAACAGTAATCAAACTATCACACCATTATGCAAGTTGTCTATTTATATTTATTGTGAACACTGTCGTGAAATTTAGTTGCTACGAGAAATATGACTGGCGGTCAGCAGAACGCTTTGAGGCAGTCTTTTACTCAGCTCGCCAACATTCCTACTATATTCAATCCAATCAGTCACTCACTTTTTCCAAAAATGTACTTATTCACCTAGTAGATAAATTACACTTCACCAAATACTTATTTATATAGTCATTCACTATCTTATTTAGTCAATCACTGGTACATACACAGTTATGCTAATAGGTACTCACCAAGATAGCCCCACTTACAGATCTACAACATTTTTTTGCTGACTCACTTAACCGACTGGTTGACTCGTTCACTTTTTCAAATTCTTTTTCCTAATCAGTCCTCATCAAACATTCGAGCGAGGGAGTAGATACACTGTAGTTGTGAATTTATCCAAATGTGTGTGATTCAAAGAAAAATATCACAATTTTCAACAGGTACAATACTTTGCCTGTTTTAGCACACATTAATCTGTGTGAACACGTCATTGTAAAAAAAATGTTATCGTTGCGGAAGTTTGAAACAAACGATATTGTAATGATACATTACTTGATTTATGCGTCTTCCACTGGTCTTTCGTTAGGATAACCAACTGTTTACTCAGTCATGGTATACATTTAAGCGTTTATCAGCCAAGAATTTATGTCACTAACTTCACCGTATCTTTCCAAACTTAATCACAGATTTTAAATCTGTCATAAATAGTAAATATCGACAAATTGATTCTTTGGACATTAGGCAGGGCTATGGAAAAAGTTTCAAGATGCTGACTCATTTTTGTGAGTTATAATTTTCATCCTAAAGTCCCTTATCTACGTAATTATCCTGTCAGTATGGTATATTGAAGATAGTTTATAATGACTAGAATAATCTTTAATTCACCCAACTGACTATTCTTAGTGATGACTACTTTCTATCCTAATCTGGTGATTAAACATTCCGGTGTACGATGCTCCTCGACCTTGGGGGTGGAATATATATACCTTAACGCCAACCTTATATATATATATATATATATATATATATATATATATATACTGCTGCTGCTGCTTATATATATATATATATATATATATATATAAGATATGACTCGTGTAAGCACGATTTTTGTATGATAGTTTGTCGTTGCAAGTAAACAGTCAGGAAAAGCTGTCTAAATGATTGGCTGTGACTACGTCATTACTAATTATACTTGTTTACGCTTTTGTAATGCCCAGGTGTGATTTCGAAATCACACGTGTTCTTCGTGCATGTGTACATGAAATGACGTATTAGCTTGTTTTAAATGCTCATTTACCTGTAAGAAATATTCAGTCGTAGTCAGTCATAGTTGAGAGTCACATCATAACATCTTGTAGAGTTTCAATACCTTAAGAAGGTATTCCTTTGTGCTGGAAAGAGTTGTTCGTTCGTACGTATGGAGAATAACATGTGTTTTGTTATTGAGGATAGTTCTACTTCGTCTACCTTCTAAATAATAATTGTTTTCCCTGGAGAACTACACAACTGGTTTTGGACAAAGACATTTGCTGAAATTTTTTCTAAATTGGAACAGAACAATACAAATTGTGATTCACAGTGAAAATTCTGGACATTTGTGTTTAACCTTCGTCTGACATCATCTGCCATCTTGGAACGGAACTGAGATTCAGACTACGTCAGTTTAGAACTGTTTAGTCACAGGACAAATTTTTGGATCTTCTTCGTAAATCGTAAGTCTTGTTTCATATATTTACCTTTTCACCGTGTTTTCTAGGGAAATAAATTATTTTTGTTAAAATTTACAAAGCTTGTTGTAGTCGCTCTTTTCTTTGTGTTACTTTAAACGAGCCGATACGTAACAATATATATATATATATATATATAT
>JAECUM010063030.1:0-22292 GCA_016617855.1 Megalonaias nervosa
TGTATCAAGAACTTCATTATAAGGCAGTCTCACTTTAATGTGGCATAGAGTGTGATTACCGTGGATAGTGCTATAATGAGAGAGTGTTCCATCAGTTATTTCATTACATGGCAGTACTTCATTATAAGATAGCCTGGCTTTAAGGTGGTATACTGACTCCCATAGACTGTATTATAACAATACTGCTGTATGAAGTACTTCATTATAAGGCAGTCTCAATTTAAAGTGGCATATTATCTGACTCCCATGGACAGTGTTATAATTAGAGAGTGCTGTATTAATTTCTTCATTACACAGCAGTCTTGCTTTAAGGTAGTATACTGACTCCCATAGACAATGTTATATTGTGAGAGTGCTATATGTAAAAAGAATGTATATTTAGTAACATTTTACAATGGACTTTACTATTACAAATTTTGATGTCTGACCTGTTACATACCCGATTACATTAACATTTGCATACTAATTAGATTTTTCATTCAAACGCATATTTTTAAAGACCATGTGTACAGATCCCATTGCAACAGTATCCAATTAAACAAATTAATAAAATTCCATTCCAATCTAAAGATGTGCTAAACCTGTTTCTATAATGAGGTTGGGGAAAATATGCATAGTAAACTGATTTTACCTGCAAGGCAATGGCAGTATTTTTTCATTTGGGGCTAAACTCAAACATAAATATTAGTTTATAAAAAAAAAAAAAAAATAAATCAGTATAATCAATTCACTTAGGGGGCACTCCACTGATATATTAATTTCTGCAAGAGAGACAGGTGCAAAATGAAGTTGTTTGCATTTGCAACATGCACTATGGAAAGAATGTTGGTATACCTCTATGTTTCTTTCATGTACTGTGGCTGAAATTTCTTTGGCTATTGTAATTGTGGAAATTTTATATGATTTAAGCACACAGCTAATCAAAATGACTGCTTCTATGTGCTCAAAAAATCTGCCTGAATTTGTCTAAAGTACACTATCTTCAGCAGTTATTAAACTAGGGAAAACAATTTTGCCAGACTAGACAATACCAGTTTCTGAAAGTGCAATGAATGAAATACCAAATATTTAAAATGAAAAAAAAAAAAACAATCTCTGTTTTTTTTCTCTATCTACCACTTAAGTCCAAGGTTGTGAAAATGACCAAGGGGAGATAGACTTTTTTTGATAGGTGCACATCTGAAGTAGGGTCCAGCTGTATACTCTATAACCCATATTACACACATCAATCATGCACCAAAATAAAGGAAATAATAAGTTCTTTTAACAATACCTAAGATATACAAGGTATTCTGTTAATAGCCAGTATAACCAGTCAGGAAAACTGGGAAATTCTTTTTCTTTAAAAGTCTAACACTATGCAACATATGAAAATGTAGAGCTCCACCTCAATTTAAAACAAATATGAAAATATGTGCAATTAATCTTCTTATTTTCACATCATCATGTATGATATTCTCAACAAAATAGTAAATTAACATTGATGTTATGCATAAAAATAAACTATTTATGCTTATTTTTCTCATGCTTACACAATACGCCTTTTGGCAGTATTGTGTGTACAATGACTTTAATTATAGGGAAATTAGAACACAGGAGTGAAGTCAACTTAATTTAAAACTGCTGCATCAAATGAAAGAAATTTATAGCAAAAATGTTTCTTTCCATTTATAATGATATTAAGAAGTGATTGATGAAAAAGCAAATTCACATTCTTCACTAGTGATGACATTTTTTTGTTTTGTTTTTTATTATGACTTATGTATAGACAGATTTTTATGTTGTGTTGTTATGGTTTATATATATGGCAGCAATACATTACATTTGTCATGTAAAGTATTCATATGAAGTATTCAGCATAACTTTTCATGGCAACAGTTATATTTTTATGTCATATTTGAGTTCTCTAGTCATGCTTTATGTCATATATAATTGTTTCCTCTTACTGTCGATATTTTAAAGATACTTGTATTATTTTATTTATTTGCAGATTGGCATTATTTGTTTCTTGTTATGCTCATTATGTAGGGCAGGAGTCAATTATATTTATGAAGGGGTTCTCTTTTTTATTTATTTTTTTTTAGTTTCTGTTTGTTTGTTTTTTAAAACCAAACCATAACAGATTTGTACTCTAGTTTCTATTTCTATGAAGCAGAAGGTAAGTTAGGATTTAGCATGTTTACAGCTGTGCTGCATCCGCCCCCTCCCCCGCCCCCCGTGATATGTACTGAGCATGATTTTATTAACAATCAGCAATGGCATTTGTTGACAGCGAATGGAACCAGCTCTAATGTTATAAATATCTGTACCTGTTATGCAACTCTCATATGTATTTTGTTCTGAATCTGTAATTGGCGATTGTTTTCCTCGCTGTCACTGTTCCGTGTAATGTGGCATTATACTTTAGGTATAACGGTACCAACTGTGCAAGTCCAGGTATGTAGAGTTTACGGTATAGGCAAACAACAAAACCAGCTGTGATTGGTGCATTATGCAAGAGCAGTACTTTCTGTTAAGCTTTAAAAAAAAGTAGTCTCTTGGCAACATGTGAGATGATGTTAATTCATTTTTCTTTTGTTTTTAAATATCGTAAACGTGACTTATAATGTGCCTGTTGTGACTAGGTAACTCTTACCCACCCACCTAGTTCCAGTAGAGTTATCTCTTAAAATGCAAATGAGTGCCTGGTTCTGTTCTTGTCAAGTTGACACTCTAACATTGCTGTCAAGAACGGTGTTTTACACGAACTGTAAAATAGGACAGAAGGTATATTTATTTCACCATGGTTCCCACGCGTTTCTAAAGATAAATTTCCAGATCATTTCCAGCGTTTTTCCGGGATGAAATAAATTTTTTCAAGGTTCACAAATGACCATTACTGGATGGAACTAAAGAACATTTTAGATTAAAAAACATGCATTTTCTAAATCTAAAGATCTTTCTCTTTCAAGACTCTCCAAAACATAAAAGTCAGAAAAGATAATCATGCACAAAATCACAAAATGTATCACACGAAACAAGTTTGATTATATTCCTATAAATTGGCATGTAAAGTCATTTCAATGTACACAATAAAAATTCTAACTTTGTATTTTGCTGACCTTCATTATGTTGCAAAATGCGAAAAACATAATGAACATAAATTAGTTTTGTTTCCTTAAAAACCTTTAATTCTAAAGATTTCTACAGCAATATATATATAGAAAGTAAACATTTCCAATTACAGCATAAAAAAAATAAATAAACGCAAATAATTAGAATCTTGTCTTGTAACAAAAAGAGTTTAACCCTGAATTTATCTGTGCAAATAAAATTCCAAACAAGATTTTTCAAACAACCTAATTTCCTTAATACGATCTGATTAAAGATCTGTCATTTAAAAAACATTTAAAAAGGGTTGATTTAAATTTTAACAAAAGACCTTCAAAATTATATACTGTTGTATAAACAATGACTGAATTTTCTGTAAAATCAACTTGTCTTCTTGTAATAAGTTAAACCAGTCCCAAAAAACTGTATTGATACAGGGGCTCGTATCGTATTTTAATATATAATACAAAGGGCGACAGCTTCTCATTTCAGCTCTGAGATTCAACAATTTGGACTACAAACTTGGCTTAAAACGAATAACAGTCCGTTTTCTAATCCGGGTTTCCTCCGAATATTCCCACCCCATTTTTGATATTTGGACATTTAGGCTGGGGTGTGGGGTCATTGCAATTGCATACCGAAAATTTGGAATTTACATCCACCGTGCAGTAGCGACATACGGTAGTCGCTTACCAGCGGGACTAGAAAATTTAAACTTATGTCGACTTATACCTGCATTAAATCTATTGATTTATTTTCTCAGAAGTGGCAAGTATTATAATCCTTATGTCTTTGTCGGGGTGTGTTTTCCCAACTTTGGCGGTGGTGATGGGGTATGAATGTACCTTCTTACAAGGTGCCCGCTTTATTGGTTATCGTTATTTAGAGGTTGATCGCCGTCGGTGTTATAGCCCGGAGCGAGTAAATAGTAATAAAAAGTGTGAAACTTATAGGTGGATTAGATAGAGATCTAAGCAGATATATAAACAGAATGACACGAGCCCCCGTACATAAAAGATTACAATTTAATAAATTATATAAAACAACTGTGATACTGCATTACATTAGGAAGATACACTTCTTTTGAAATAAATCATATTGTATAAAACAACTGTGATAATGCATTAGGATGATACTCTTCTTTTTGAAATAAATGATTCACCGAATTTCAAACATAAAATATACTTATATAAATAGCCGATCTGTTTTAAATGATAGAATTAGTTCATGATAGAATCGAGTGAACAATCAAAGTCATTGCCTTGCACAACTTCATAACCTGGTTATTCTGGTTCACTCCAACATTCACTGTGGCCGTTCTTCTCGGTCCTTTTCTCTTTCTGCTCTCGCACTTTGTGTGGGTTACATCAATGCGTGGATACACCACTGCGTGGATACACCAATGTGTGGCACTTCAATGGGTAGTACTTCAATGCGGGGATACACCGCTGCGTGGTACCTCACTGTGTAGATAAACCCATGCGTGGAGTTATTTCCCCTTTCAAAATGAAACAGAGAAGCAACCTAAATCTCTGATCAGGTATCCTACTGGGAAATCGATTATTACTCTCTCTCTCTCTCTCTCTCTCTCTCTCTCTCTCTCTCTCTCTCTCTCTCTCTCTCTCTCGTTAAGTCAGCTATTGTTCTATCAGAATTCAAAACAGATACCAAGGTTATCTGGTCAAGCTAACGTGGCAGACCGGAAACAGACCTAGTTTCATAAGATTAACGGCTAGTTTCAACCCTGACTCACCTTAATGTCCCACAAGACATAACAGTTTCGTTCTCGTCTCAATTACACAAACGAATGAATGAAATTCATTACATGGCTTACTCGTTATATCAGTCAATACACAAATTCTAAGATCGGTATATTCATACGGATTCTTGTAACTCATATCATCTAACGTAAGGCATGAAATGCTAGAATACCTATAACAATCTAGACGACGAAAATTCAAACAACTCGTCAAACTTATATAAAGAAAAATCACTGTACAGATTCAGATAGATTAACTCAACACAGTTGTACTTATATCAAGAAAATTAATCTACAAATTTTAAACAAATAAATTCATGCAAATATAAGCAAATAAATCTTAGCAAATCGTTATATTGGTATCAACGGTTTACATGAGATTGGCGCAAAATACCTTGTGTTTTCAAGCTTTGTACGCTTCTACCCGGAAATGTGTCCTACGACTTTCCAGACATCCGGTCCCTTGGACAATTATTTACGAGTGAATTTCTTCTAAATTCGACCTCGGAGTCTTCTACTTTTGTTTTCTCTTGCAGAAAAAGTGTAGACTGATTTAATGTGGCGATGAGCTATACTATAACCCAAGAAATTTCGCTTGGAACCACACCCCTTATTTAGCTTAACCAATCGGACTAAATATCTTTCCCGCATTTTATAATTAGGCGCCAGAATTTGCGGTCCCCTTGTCCAAATAACTGGAAAATCTCAATTCAAACATTTCTAATACAACGATCGAAAATTAACCTTTCCCTTCTAGTCGTTTGACGGTTAAATAAACGCAGGCTTAATTAAAAATCACCCCATAAATCTAATTAATCGTTCACCTGCCCAAATTAATGTGCTCTTTATAGATCAACAGAAATTTGCACCCTTACAGTCTTTAACCCGCTGACAGACTAGACGAAACTACGGCATAGATGAAACCTGACCCGGTACTCGTTATTTGCATTACTAGTCACGTAACTTCACAAATCTCAAACGACGACATCGGAAGTCCAAAAGTCACGTGATATCAACAGCAAACTCCTTTTTAATGTTGTTGTACATAAATTAAATTATATTAAATGAAAGTCGGATACTTTTTGTAAAAACAAGTAATCTGGCCAGTTTGATTTTTCAAGCAGAGAGCACATGTCAACATGGTAGTCACGTGATACAACAAAACTCCACAAGTTGTTCTCGGAATACGTAAATATGGAAAATTTTGTGTTCTTTAGGGTTTTTTTATGTTTATTTCAACCTGTATACGACTTTCATTTAATATTTTTCTCTCTCTCTCTCTCTCTACAACATTTGAAAATGTGGGTTGTTAGATTTGTGTACTCATGCGATTAGCAATGCAGATCGCGAGTTCCAGATCACGTTTCATCAACGCCGTAGTTGTATCTTGTCTTTCAGCAGATTAAAGACATAACGATTTTAATACTCACAATTTCGGAGAAACCAAGTAATTTTCATATCGATTTCATGCATATATCACTAGATCTAATAACGTTTACAGTTTGCTAGGCCATCCTGTTGGCCTCTTGTGATGCTAGACTGGTTTTCATACCTTCCATATAAGAAACAATACGGATATCGAGCTGACTTTGAAAAAAAGTCAACTAGATGAATCTAATCCACTGAGTGTTTGGATTGACTCTGCATATAAGTTTATTGCAAGCACCCAAATGATCCATACTGCACCTTCCAAATATTCTGGTTAGAACTCGATAAATTTAACTCATGATCAGTTTCGTTACAACTCAATTACTTGATTGTTTCGTGCGTCAAGTGGTGACGGAAATTTACCGGGTTTTTTCACACTTTCATCAATATTTGCGAAATTCCAGGACTTTTCACGGTCGGGAAAAAATTATTATTTCTCCCGACTTTTTCCCGATTTCCCGGTAGCGTGGTAACCCTGTTTTACCAAACATTATCATTGGGAAAAAAATTGGTACCTGCAATACCCTATATCTCATGGCCGTGACCTTGCTAGGGTTAACTTCCGGGTCAACTGTAGTTTTTCGTAGACGGGTTTCCTGTCCTATTTATGCAAATATGGTGCACTTACGTCTTAAATTTTATGTAACCTTTAAGATAAAATCTAATATTGTTCATTTGTTAGGATTGTCTGCGTAATATGTATATAAGTTTAAAAAGTTGCTGTGATCCAAGATATTTATAACCATTTACAAGATATAACTTTTGATGAAATATGATTGTTATCACTTTTACAATAATTTTTGTTATACATTGTATTAACAGTCTTGTATGTCAAATATATATATATATTTTTCACAACTTTATATTCACGTTGTAATAACTTGTTATAAATTATGAATAATTTACACCTCCATAAAACATACAATTCTTACATGGAAACATTAAACAAAATATTAAAAATAAGTAACATACAATCGTTAGAAATGTAATACAACAATGTACTATAAACTATAAATTGGGATTTATTTATTTTTTCGTTTGCTCTGGTAGGTTTTCATTTTTTTCCGCTAATTGCCTTGATTTTAATATAGTTCCGATAAATGTGGATACTCCTACAATCGTGTATCAAACATTTAAACAATTATTGATATTAAACTTTGATCTTTTATTTACTTAAAATTTAATTAATGATTGTTTTATGATTATGGAGATTAGCGTCTGTTCTGGTAATGCACATTTTCTCGCTACTTCTTGCCTGTATAATTAGCTATTGCATCCTTTCTTGACAGTAGCAAAAATAAATGTCTCTGTTACATAATTAATATTAAAATATGAAAGTTATGAATTAAACAGACACAACCAATGAAACTGTTTGGTATATACGTTATAATTTAAGTGCGTTTCGGTGTTTTCTGTGTGTTCCGGTGTCTCTACACGTTCGATTTTCAGAGGCGGGTTTTTGTTTTGGGTGTGGGGCAGAAGTCTGTTGTAATTCAGCAGAATTTATAGCATATCATAAGGTATATAATTTAGAGATTTGACTGATTAGAAACGATTTTTTTTTATTTTTTTTTTGTTTCTCCTTTTGTCTTTTTTAGGGAACCACTCCCGTTTTCAGCCAAAAATCAAAATTAGAAATGAACGTTGTTGTTGTTGTTTTTGGCTTAATGCCATTTTCGGCACATGATTAGGCTGTACAAAGCGCCAGTATATCTGGTGTATGAAGAGTCCAGGAAATTCTCGGGAAACACCACCCACCCACGTGAAGCTACTGGCAAGCTTTCTCACAGTGGCCTAGACTTGAACCCATGTGGGCAGAGGTGAGATGTCAGTGATCTGTCAAGGCGAGCGCTACAGACCAATTTACAAATAATAATTCAAAGAGCAACTCTACCTTCAAATCAATAGAACATCTGACACCGATAACATAGTATTTGAACACTTGATTTCCAGTGGAAATTCCTATATGATGTCAGATAGTTCACTCGGGTCAGGCCAGAACAGGTTAGGCGCCATATAAATGGATTTCGACGAGTCTGGTTGAAACGTTTGCAGAGAAAAGTGTGACGATTCCACGTGGGGGCGTACAACACAAATGCAGTATGGAATAAGGCAGAAAAGGTAAAATTCCTGTTCTTGGATATTAGCGTGAAAGGATGCCGAATGGATGCAGAAATTTTACTAACTTTACACTAAGTAGGTGTTGCTGTGCATAATAGTGTTTCAATATCTTTTATATTTGCATTATTTGATTTGGGAAACTGTAATGGTTAGATAACGTTCTGTCCGTAGGAGACTAGCGTTTGTCGACATTCCTTTTATAAGAGAGGTTAATTTATTGACTACTATTTAGGTTGTCGTTTAAACCATGCTTGAACTGGGGATCTGGTGCAAAATATGCGTGTCCAAGTTTTACATTCGGAGTATTTCTCGCAGGATACATTGGTCATATTCCAAGATAAGTAACCACTACCGTTCGTCTTTCTGATAGCAGACCGTTTTTATTTTTTTTCCCCCAATGTCCGTTTAAAGACGGCCGCCATGTTGTTGATAGTAATAGTTAAAACAAAGAAAATTAACACGGTCGCATGCGATCAGTAATGAGAGCACTGCACAAACATTTTATGCGTTTGTTTGGACCAATCGAATTCCCCCCCCCCCCCACAAAAAATGATATTTTAACATGTTATCATATCAAAAATATTCAAAAGAAACACTGTATGTAAGGTGTACCAACTTCATGATAAATATAAAGATCGGATATATGCACGTATCATGTAGGCAGCATTCTGTCGAAGGGACTTCCTATCCTCTGCTTGGCCCATAAATGGGTGTTTGTTTGGACGGTGATAGTGAGAGATTCTCTGTCTAAAATTAGGTATTAATCCTCATTACTTTACCACTGAACATACCCTACCCTTGCACACTCGTTTGTAGGTGAGGGTACTGGTCAGTTACACTGTGTATTGGTTAATATGCTTGAGTGCTGGTCAAAATAGGTTGAGTTCTGGTAAGACTATGTTAGTAAATTGGCGTGAGTGTTCGCTAGTATATGTGGGTGCTGGTCAGGAAGAATTTTGCTTAGCAGGTGTATGTACTGGCCATTAGATATGGGTGCTGATCATTAACACTGTTTATTGTTTAATAAGCTTTGCTGCTTGTCAGTAACGCCATGTATTGTTTAGTATGCGTGGGAGCTGGTCAGTAGATACGGTTGCTGGTTGTCAGTCAAATAGCGTATTGGTTAGTTGGTTTGTGTTCTGGTCAGTCAAGCGCGTTGGTAAGTAAGTGCAGCTTTTGGTCAGTCAAAACGGCATATGGGTTAGAATGTGTAGATTATTAACTGAATATTAAAAAATATTGGAACTGAGGTCATGTGACGCATGCTGAAGTTGCGAGGGCTTTCTGCGCCACACGAACGAGGGCCTAATATTTTAAACAGTCATTTGTTATATACTTCCAAACATGCATACCAAGCACTCAACTTTTTCATGAACAATTTACTCTTTGTTTATTGCATGAATGCAGCCCGAGCAATGCCCACCTATAAAACGTTCTTTAGTGATATGGAAGCACTCGCATACCTTGGGAGAAATGTATTCAGTAATGAACAAAACAAAATTTGTTTAAAGGATGGAGTATCATCTAATCAAAGAAACGCAACAAATTATTGATATCAGAAAAAATGACGCAATATAACAATGAAAATTGAACGTGCAATTATGAAAGAATGAGCCAGAACTATTCCGTCTCAGGTGTTCGACGCTGATGTAATGGTAATTGTTGAATTTTAAATTTGAAGTTTGCGTCAGGATTATTGCCAGGGTAGTATGACCCATAAGTCTTGTATAATAGATGAAATAATGATTTAAAATTCATTATTAATTGCTTGCTGTTTTAGTTGGTTTTTGTATTTTTTTATAAATTCCAGTACAATATAAAACAACATCATGTAGGGTGGATAAAAGTTCGTTGTTTATAATATTCCTCGCATCATTCTCTCCCCCCCCCCCACACACACAATGAAGTAGCGAGGAATATTATTCCTTTACTACAGTCAATAACGCTGGATATTAATCGGTAGCAACGTTAAACCAATGGGACTATTTACAAAATATATAATATGTGTGGGTAATGGTCTGTAGATGGCTACCCATTTTGTGAAAATGTTGCATGATGTACAAAACGGTCAATGGCCTTGTAACTGATTATTAGTCGTATCTCACACATGTTTGATTGCGATCGTTCTTTTTACCGGACATTATTTTATTTTTTATTATTTTACGACCTTGCTCTTCAAAATTCGATAAATCTCGCGCTGTATCGGGTCTAAAGTTATGGAATACTATTCCTATTGAAATTAGAAATTAAATTCAAGTCCTCGCATGGATATGATCTTTTGACTTACCGCTAATTATATGAAGATTTATATTCCAATTTAATTGTGTATACATATTTTCTTATTCCTTTAATGTTTTAAATTAATGTTAACGTTTTAATAATGGTTTCTAGTTTTTACTGACATGTGTAATTTGTACACATTTTTATGAGAACCATATGAATGATTAACTTTAATCCTCTTCGATGATGATGATACTGATGTGAGAAACAAGAGAGAGAGAGAGAGAGAGAGAGAGAGAGAGAGAGAGAGACTGACTCAAGGTTGGGTTTGACGCCTGTCAATAGGACTGAGGCGATAGATAAGTTTGTTTTTTTTAAGTACAACTAAGCGGAACGTTAGGTCTTGAATCAAAATTTTTGACTAAATTCTGTAATAAGGGCATGGAATAATAGTGTGAGTAAGGAGAACACAGATGAAATATTCACTCAGCAGATGTCGTAAAGGTGTGTGTCCCATGCTGTTCTGCGCCTGTTTCCGGTTAAGTCGCTAGACATATAGAAAACCGGTACAAGGTTTAGATATCTCGTCTTCATTCTCAACTTTGGTTTAAACACTTCACTCAGATCAAACCGGGAGATGTCTGAACCTAATAATATGCCTCAATCAGACGCAGTTAAGGGAAATTTCTAAGACAAATTATTGTTAACAGTGTTTGCAAGCTATTCAATTATTATTTGTTCTCTTCAAAACCACATTGTTAGATGTCATTATTGAAATGGCTACTGTAATCACTGATTTTACCTTAAATGACGGACATGGGCACAGGGGTTCGTTACAAAAAAATTAGGAGTCTAACTTGTAACAATATAACACAAGGGAAGACACGAGTCCGCACCCCTTGGTGGTTCCAACCCAGTAAGATCCGAACAACCGAACATCGGGTCTTGCCTTTCGTTTAGTGGTGAAATCCAAGACTATTTGAATGCAAACGGCACTGCCGGGGCCATTGTTGTAGACGTCAGAATCGGCGAACAATTTTTTGCATTTTCTCCAATATGTCACAGACTGAACGAAGTGTGTCGAGCTGTTTTGAAAATTGAACTATTCTTGATTACGACTGACTTAAGTTGGAAATTAGCAGACGCAATTAGGATAAACTAGCAGGGTTGGAACTACCGAGGGGTGCGGACTCTGTCATCCCTTGTGTTATATTGTTACAGGTTAGACTCCTAATTTTCTTTGTAACGAACCGCTGTGGACATGGGTGCTCGATATGTCTGGACGGGTTCACCTTACCCAGTCAGCTGCCGTGCTTGCATTCATTTTGTGAACGGTGCCTTCAGGACTATATAACAAGAAAGGCTAGTAGTACCGATAAAACATTTGAGGAATTTGTGTCTCCTGTATGTAGAGCAATAACTAGGCCAGCAAATAAAGAAAAGCCGGTTGTAGAATGGGCTTCTTTATTCCCTAACAGTCCATTTCCATTACAGGGAAAATCAAAGTAGAACGGTCCTGTGATGTATGTTCGAGTTCATCAGACTTTGCTAAAAACTTGTGTGTAGTATGTGAAGAGTTTATGTGTACCGTATACCATCAAAAGATGAAGATGAGTAAAAGCCATCAAATAATTACCACAGAAGAGTTGGAAAATAATCCAAAACCCGAATACGATTTAGAGAGGGATTTGGATGCCCTGAACATGATAATGAGGATATCAAGTTTTACTGTTGGAGCCACGAGACTGCCTGATGCGGGACATGTTCTTTCCTTCACCATAAAGCATGTCAGGATGTGCTTCAATTGAAACAGAGTCTCCCAGGTCTGTTGAAGGAGATGAATGCAGAGAAAACAAAGGAACAAAATGCGGAAATTTGAAGACCATCTTAAGGAATTTATGGAAATGAATGAAAACAACATATGTAATATGGAGTCACATATTAACATAATTTCTATAGAAATTGAAGACATGAGGTAGAAAATAAATGCAGTACTGGATGATATTGAGAAGATGGTGAAGCTTGAAGAAAATCGAATTTACAAAGAGTGGTTGATCAAAAAAACAGGAACAGAATATCCAATGTCAGCCCATCAAAAGTGCCATCAGAAACTCTCAAGCGCTTTTAGAGACGGTTGACCAGTTTGGGTCAGATAAACAAACGTTTCTGGTGACTAGCAAGACGGTGAAGCAGCTACAATGTTACAGTGATCAGATTCGAGAGAAGTTTGAAAGAGTCGATAGCATCAGAATGAAACTTGAACTCGATAGCAACATGAAAGCGGTACTTTCTAAAGACGCAGTAGGTCTGGTGAAAATAGTATGTCAAGAGGAGGCTAAGGATTTGCAATGCACAAGTCATGTGACATCTTCAGAAACGAAATTTGGAGCTCTCTAGAGTTATTGACGTTCACTGTCCAAGTGAAAACGAGCCATATTAAGTAGGCATCGTCCAATTACCTAACGAATACACACTTCTGACAGACAATAAAAACAAGACATGCTGTCTGTACGATGTATCATATAACTTCATCACAAGCCACACATTGCCTGAAAATCCTTATTGCACATGTCTGATAGGAGACAATGAAGTTGCCATAGCAATGCCTAGTAATAAAGCTGTCTAGTTCTGTCAGTTAGGAACCGCTCCATCAGACAAAGGAACTTTAACAACCAATTATATATGTTATGGTGTTGATGCAGTCAGCAGGGAGAAGATCGTTGTCTCAGGCCAATGTGGCGCTAGATGGAGTAGTAACAGATGCTACTGGAGTGTTATCACTAGGAATGAAAATGTCAAGTTTCACCATGAATTTGATTGTCAAGGGATATGGTATGCTTATGCTGCTGTAGACATGTCCAAGTCTCGTGTCTACTTATCTGTCAGTAGCAGCCACGCAGTGTATTGTTTTGGTTTAACAGGTGAAAAACACTACTCTGTCTACTTTTCCAATGACGTGAAATATCCAATGTATATAACAGTGGACAGAGACAGCAATATCTATGTTGTAGGACGTGACTCTAACAATATTCACAAAATATCACCAGATGGCGTCATGCTCCAGGTCATTACCTCCAGTGTTCCTCAAAACCCGAGAGCAATTTCCTTCAATTACAGCAGGGATCATTTCGTTATCAGTAATGAAAGTCAAATGAGGAAACTTCACTACTTTGTGCTCAAGTAATACTGTCCTGAACGACAAAGAGGATGGTGACATGTCCATTTATGCATAGGAATCTACCAACAAAACATTTTAATTTTAAATGTCGAATTTTATGTGAACGTTTATTTCCTGATTTATTATAGTGTGACTCGTTAATCATAAAATAGTCACAACATAACACACGTTAACTCGAAGAAAATCACATTCACATTTATCCTGTTACAATCAGCAAGAATACGTTTTTAACATTAATTTGGGTAGGAAATCAAGACTCTATGACAATAATGTTCTAATGAAACATTAATCACACGGGTAAATTAGAAAATGGATGGATCTACTTACAAAATTGCGAACGAATGTTTTCACGCATGGGTATGTATGTATGTATGTTTTTGGCAAATATCTGATTTTTTATTGTCTATTAAATGTCAACAAATGTCAGTATTTGTCTTATTTGTTTCAAAATAATTGTGATTAATTTTGGTTCACAAAGTTTTAGAGCTTTGTCTGAAGGTCATTTCAATCACTGGCATCTAATTATCTTACCATCCGTGTATTTATCCACCCAACAATTCCAACTCCAATTAGGTTTTTCGGTGACCACGCAGAACAATGGCTAATGGAAGTAAATATCTATTTTTAAACAATATATTTGGCTATTAAAACATTGTACGTATGTATGTACGTACGTACGTATGTATGTATGTATGTATGTATGTATGTATGCACCTATGTATGTATGTATGTATGTATGTATGTATGTATGTATGTACTGTAATAAATTTGGGGTATGCGCATTTGGTTATAGCGCCCCGTTTAAGGAATTCTTAGATTTGTGTGATTACTTGTTTGATTACTGGAATTCGGTGCAATGGAATATTCCTTAACCCGAAATAATTAGCCAATTACTAAGAGCAAACGTCACGGAATGAAGTGTTAGTGAGTTTCCATAATTCCATGGTTCACTTGTGTGAGTTCAGATCAAAACCGCATGAAGTATCCCTGGAATACTGTAGTCCCTATTAAAATCTAGTGGTGTACATAGGTGGTGTGACAGCAGTGGCAGTATTTACGGTGGGAGACCGGTAAATTACACAAAGGAATAAACAAGAAGGAACTTGACAGATACATTCTATGTCGCCATGGTGGCAAATGTGATGCAGTTGTGCTGGCGTAATGTGCCTAGAAACCATGGATTGACTGGCCTAAGGTGGCGTTGTTAAAATAGCTCCTTGTGTTAGGGGATAGTTGTAGAGTTTCTACGGCGTGAACTGCTGACGGTACGGAAAGTTGATGGAGAGAAACTATGCAGATGAGCGGTTGATAGAATTTGGCAAGTTGGGAAATCTGTGATCTTGCATTGAGTAGAGTAAAATTTATGCATAAAATGGACACGTCGGGCTTTCTAGTTTACAACTGAATTTGTATAGAAGTCTTTGGAAATTTGGGGTATACTTATGACTTATAGCGGGAATCGCGCTAGGGTTTGACACCGCTCGATCAAGCATAGACCCCTGGCTTGTAACAGTATGTATGTATGTATGTATGTATGTATGTATGTGAACCTGGATTAATAGCACCGTTTATGTTTTGGTCGACGCCTGATTGAAATAAGATTCTTCTTTTCTTAGTTGCTTTCTCTGCATCTCCCTTTGAATGATATGCACAAATATAAGTACAGACACTTTCATGTACCTACCTCTCCGTTTACTCATCCATGTGTCTCTCTGTTTGCCATTCTATCTGTAACGTGAAGAGGTACGTTACCCAAGTTATTCCTTTGGATTGGGTGTAATATAGCATGCAAATAAATATATGCAGATGATGATCGTGTCCGACTATCTGTTGGGCCAAAAAGACTTTACATTGATGCAACCTACATTCTGACGAATAGGCGATGATTACTACTTGTAATTGGCTAACTGTCTAAATTAAATTCATAGAATGTTTCAGTCACTAAGAAAGTATTATACTCTGAGAACCTGTTACATTTGATGTCTAATTGCCATATTCAAGATCTCTGCGAATAACGTATAAGCGTTGAGCAAACCTTGTGGTTAAATCACAAATCACACCTAATGGGTTTAGTAGTTCCAGCTCTTCTGTGATCTTTACAAGTTCATGGCCTACATCGGGTGCAGCACCACGTACTAAATACTGGATCAGGTGAAACCTACGTCTCACTGCCCGAAGAATGTCCCATTATTACCTATCTTGGTTTTCTCATCAACCACACGTATATGAATGTTAGAGGTGCGCCGTATTACCAGTTTGCCGTGATATTTTATTCCCGCAGATATATACCACATTATCGTCAGAAATGAATGTATAGAAATCTTGTTACGACTTTAAGGATGTTAGCAACGTGCTTTCTTGTAGAAAAAGGTAGTACCTGTCACAGATTAATGGTGAACATTATAAATATAATTATAGTTACGCTCCATTAATCACATGTTTAACAGACGTCATGTGTGCAAACGCGGTGTCCTTATGGAATGTTGAGAGACACATTTGGGACAAATCCAACTTTCAGCAGAATTGTGGGTTATAAACAAAGCAAAACAAAAACAAAACAGACAGGTCAAGTCTTAGTAATTTACTAGCGTATGTGAATGTGCTAAGTATATGTATTCCTTTGCAAGACTGCGAATCATCGTACGAGTTTTAGAAGCGTGCTTGTTTTCTGTCTTAACTTTACGTAATTCCTAAAGTCCACGAAATATTTTCTCGTTTGTTGAGTAAGTGAGTCTTATGTTTACTGGCCGTCTCTGAAAAATATATTGTCATGGTGTTGGCATCCCACTCAAAGTTTCCCTGCACAGTAGATCAACAGTGCAGCTAGAAAATTGTAGGCATCATTATCAACACTTCCTATGTTTTACCAATAGGCTCTATAATGTCAGCAAGTTGTCTTTCACTATATCATCTATTATGTAAGCTTAATGATCCCACATAAGTGTCAGCTTTAAAATTATGACTTATACAACAATTAACATACACATATCGAAGTCATCTACTATAAAGTACTGGTCTTTTAATTTTCGGGGGATGAGGTGGCTGTGATTTTCTTTTGACCTGAAATATTCAGGCTTCTTTTATCTCAAGATAATTAATATTGTTCACAAAAAAATATCATTTTTATAATATGATGCTATTTTGCTATAAATCAGAACAAGATATTTTTCCAGCTGTGGACAGACGGAAATTAAACAGGTGTCACGCCCATGACACAGAACACGGAAGTTTTTTGTCCTTAAAATACTTGTAGTATCCCGTGATATGTATAGCAGTACGTTTAAAAATGCCTCTGTATACAGTGGTACAAAACTTTTTCGGTATCCAGCTCTCGTGTACGTACGTATGTATGTATGTATGTATGTATGTATGTATGTATGTATGTATGTATTACACACCTTGGCATTGTTCTTCCATTTGGCAAAACTAAGTTCTTATTACAGAGATATACTTCTAAATTTACTACTTTTTAGGTCTAGACATGTAATGAGTCTTTATGATAAATTAATATAGCTAATATTGAACTATTGTTGTGAGGTATGGTGTTCATGATAAATTAATATAGCTAATATTGAACTATTATTGTGAGGTATGGTGTCTCATATAAATAAATATATCCAATATGCAATCATTGTTGCGAGATATGGTGCTTATGATAAATTAATATAGCCAGTATAAAACTGTTGTTGTAAGGTATGGTATTTGTAATAAATTAATATGGGAATATTGAACTATTTGTGAAGTATGGTGTTTATGATTAATTAATATAGCCAATATTAAACTATTGTTGCGAAGTAGGGTGTTTACGATTGATCAGCATAGCCAATATTGAGCTATTTGTTGTAAGGTATATTTGATGCCTGATAATCAGTGGCGTCACTAGGGGGTGCGGGGAGGGGGTGTGCGGACCGCACCGGTTGACACCATCAAAAAGGGTGACACCAAAATGACTATAATATTTTTGAATTTTTGTGCAGGAAGGCGGTCCATAGGGGTGACACCATGGGTTACCGCACTTGACTGTCTATAAAATGTTTGAATTTTTGTGCAGGAAGGGGGTCCATGGGTGTGACACCATGACTTACCGCACATGACTGTCTATAAAATATTGTATTTTTGTGCAGGAAGGAGGTTCATGGGGGTGACACCATGAGTTACAGCACTGGGTGACACAAACCCCAGTGACGCCACTGCTGATAATGCTTTTAAACGAGTATATTTATGTTTTTTGGAAAATGTTATTAGAAGTTAAGAGAAACAAACCAAATGGTTTTATTTATGGCAAACGTAGAATTATGTATTTTAATGTGAAAATATATTATATTATATTATCATAAATATTGATTTAACAGTACATAAGATATATTTATAATAATATTGAGAATTATTCAATAAAAAATTTATCTTCGACTGGGTTTCTATGAAGTTTGGATCAGTCAATGGATAGGTGATATATACAGAGATTGATTTATATTCAAAATTGTATGAAAAGGTTTTTAGAATTCTAATAGAGCTTCTTTTGTGTAAAAATTGCTTGATTCCATCGAAACCGTTTCTGCATCATTCAGTTGAAAGTGTATCTTCATAATTCAGTCTAAAGTGTATCTTCATAATTTAGTCTAAAGTGTATCTTCATAATTCAGTCTAAAGTGTATCTTCATAATTCAGTCTAAAGTGTATCTTCATAATTCAGTCTAAGGTGTATTTTCATAATTCAGTCTAAAGTGTATCTTCGTAGTTCAGTCTAAAGTGTATCTTCATAATTCAGTCTAAAGTGTATCTTCATAATTCAGTCTAAAATGTATCTTCATAATTCAGTCTAAAGTGTATCTTCATAATTCAGTCTAAAGGATATCTGGGTAAATCAGTCTAAAGTGTATCTTCATAATTCGGTCTAAAGTGTATCGTCATAATTCAGTCTAAAGTGTATCTTCATAATTCAGTCTAAAGTGTATCTTCATAATTCAGTCTAAAGTGTATCTTCATAATTCAGTCTAAAGTGTATCTTCATAATTCGGTCTAAAGTGTATCTTCATAATTCAGTCTAAAGTGTATCTTCATAATTCAGTCTAAAGTGTATCTTCATAATTCGGTCTAAAGTGTATCGTCATAATTCAGTCTAAAGTGTATCTTCATAATTCAGTCTAAAGAGTATCTTCATAATTCAAACTGAAGCGTTCTTGATATATTACTCTAAAGTGTATCTGATCAAACAAAGACATTTGGGAGGCAATACATTTCATTATGTAAATTAACTTACAACTTCATTTTCTCCATTCCTTGCCCTTAAAGGTTAGTCACCTAAGAAACTGATTTCAACGTCAACTAAATTAGATGTTTGTTTTGCTTAATGATTTAATAACACTCAAGATAAGTACAAACAAACAATGTAAGATTACATTTAAATTTCTACTTTCAGTTGTAATAATTTAATAGAATACAAAATAATGTAATATTACACTTTAAGTCCTATTTTCAGTAGCAATAATTCAATTATTTACACATACAGTAATAAGAACGGTGGGGGGAGTGGTCTAAATGTCTCGCCTTTCCCAATATTTGTCCACATGGGTTCGAGTCTCTGGCTCGATCAATGTGTGTATATAAGAAAAGCTTGCCAGCAGCTTCCCATGGGCCATTGGTTCTTATCTGAGTTTCCAGGGTTCTTCTTCTACCAGTTATTCTGGCTGCCATGTATAGTCTATCACACGCTGAAAATAGTGTTGAATAAAAGAAACAACAACAACAAAATAATGAAATATTATACTTTAAATGACTACTTTCAGTAGTAATAATTCAAATTTATGCGTTGACTGTTTCTTCTTTTCATTTATTTGGATTTTTTTTCATCACGTTAATTAATTTCTGTCATTTTTAGTGGTTTTTGCATCTCACGTCTTCTCTAGCCATGCACTCTCAATGAGCACAAATACCCCGCATCCAAATATGCTTTACGAGATGAGAGACTAAGATGCAAGAACAATTGACCTCATTATCTTGAGGAGAAACTCCAGCGCAAAAGGAAAAGGGTAAGAAGTGTCCTTACAATTTACAGTTCACCTCATTATCTTGATGGGAAACTAATTAAAAGATGAAAGACTAACATGCAAGTGTCCTTACAATTAACAATTAGTCTCATTATCCAGAGTACATTAAGAGAGAAAAGGCTAAGACGAGTCCTTACAATTTACCAATGACCTCGTTATATTAACAAGAAACTCCTGAATAAAGAGATGATAAGCCTAACATGCAAGTGTCCTTACAATTTAGAAGTGACCTTGTTATCATGAAGAGAAACTTCAGAGTAAATTAGGAGCGAAAAGGTTAATACGTGACCTTACAATTTACAAAATAAAGCTATTTATGCTGCCATAGTTTTAATGTGTCCCAAAGAAATTTTACTGTGAATTGTACAGTATATGTCTGTCCCATTTTTAAAATTGACTATGTTTGTTCCAGTTCTACATTAGATTCTACTTTCTTATTTTTTGTTTTGAAAATTGCTTTATGTTTATTTCTGTTTTTATTTTAATCATGCTTAATGCTTCATATCAACACCGAAGTAATTGTGACAAAGCACTTGAATACTCTCGTTTGCCACTCAAAGAGTCAATCTGTTTGGTTCCCAACAATGAGACTCTCTATTTCGACAAGGTATATGAGGACTCTCATAGTCCCATAATGAGACTCACTGAATTTTGACAAATTAATGAAAGATTCTCATGGACCAAATAAATGACTTGATATGTTTGGTTGTCTATAACGATATTCAGTGTATTTTGACAAAACATTGTATGATTTTCATAGTCCAATTAAACAAACCAAATTGCTTGGTACCCTATAATGAGACTCATTATACTGGGTCCTAAGATAAATCTTACTGCTGCTGATTTATTATACAAAAATTAAAAATGCTATAATGTGTTCTGTACATAAGAGAAAAATATGAAGATGTCAGCAAATCGATTCCAGTTTCTGAGGCTTTCTAGCAGTTTCCATAGCAAAGAAACACCAGAAGCAACAAAGATCCTTTCATGTTTCCAGTGCTTTCTGGCAGATTCTATTACATAAAAACATCATGAACAAAAATAATTACTTCATGTTTCCAATGCCTTCTAGCAGTTTCTGTAAAACTGAAAGGCTGAAAATTATAATAAGCTGTTTAAAATTGCACCTTTTCTTCTTGTTCAAGTGGCATATTCACTAACCGTGTGTTGAAATCCAGACTATCCTTGCAATGAATACTTTCTCAGCATTTTCAGAGAATATATTTTTAAAAAATTGAACTCTCTACAAAGTATCATTCCGACATCCTTTTCTATGTGTCTGAAATTGCAGAATAGTGACAGTTCTTTAATCTCTTTACCCACGTAATAATAAATTAGCAAAATGAGTAAATATGAAAGAATGCACACTGTGACTTTACTGAAATGAGAGTATAATTCTGTCTCTTTCTGGGCTAGAAAATTAGTAGGTGTGTCATAAAAATATACCATGTTTCATGAAGATACATTACTTTACAAGCCACTTACTGAGCCTGCAAATTTTCTATTGATAATGATTTGCTGCATAGATGATTATTAGTTTAAAACTATTACACCAAATTCTCGAGAATTAGTGATGTCAAAAGTTCCCATATTTGCATTGGATCTAAAGAACCTACTTAATCCCCCAGAAAAAGTCTAGTGGCCAAAACTGGAATCCATTTTTCAAAGATCAATCGCTTCTTTGGACCCTGGAATACGAGATATATCTATCAACATCTTCTTTATATCAAAGATATATTATACAGAATTGCCACAACTTATTTAGCCTACAAAGTTTTTGAACATATATACATTGACTTATTTGGCCTTCATTTTATTGAAGATATCATCCACTTATTTAGCCAACACATTTTATTGGACAAATGCATTTATCTGTTTGGCCTACGAAGTATTTACTTGTTTAGCCTTCAAAGTTAATTCGCCATAAGTAGTACAGGTAAAGGAGAGTTATGGCTCACTTTATTGGTTTCATAAGAACACATTGTTTTTTGGAATCAACCGAAAGTGCAGACTAGTGTCTATTCGGCCTATAAAATAAAAGTGTTTTGCACAGTGCATTAGATTATATTATTTTTTCAACCGACAACACTTAACGTTTAAAAAGGTTTTAGAGTTTTAAAACTTATCTGATTATTCGGCATTCATATATATATATATATATATATATATATATATATATACATATACATATACATATGGCGAATAACTGTCCTTTCAAGTGCACTGGATGCAGCAAGGGATCACGTGTGTCTTGGATTGATTAAGATAAATGTAATAAACTGACAACGAACAGTGCAAAGCTAGTATCTAACTAGCCTGAGCGCTTTCGACTCTTAATGAGTCTTTTTCAAAGGCATATACAAAACACAGACAAGACAAACAAATAAAACAGAAAAACCGTAGTGTTTGTAAAACTTTACATGGCCGTTTCTACTGGAATTAAACCTTT